>CAUYQG010169084.1:0-12233 GCA_963574415.1 Tarsius wallacei | reverse complement strand
TATTGTTGTTAAATGCTCAACCTCAAATGTTCAACCTCAAAAATTTGATCTGACTCTATCTTAGGTTCTTGTACTAAGTCATGGACTTGACAAAAAGCCTTATATACTCGAAGGCTACCAGATCTTGAAAGGAAATTTGCTCTTTTTTTCTTTTTGCTTTTTTTTTTTTTTTTTTTTTTGGCTTTTACCTCAGTCGTTTTGAAAACTGTCAGTTCCAGGAGTGGAAAAATATGCTCCTTGCTCTCAGTCAATATCTCAGGAGCATTTTGACAAGGAGGATACAATTCAGCTTTTTTTAAAATGGAGAACCTAAATTGGCAGGGAATGGGGGAGAGAATTGGGGTGACAGGGGAGGTGACAGAAATCCTGCTATTATTTTTTAAATGTTTCAATACTTCTAAAAGCCAGCTTTAAAATTTTGAGTTGTCATTTGCAACCAAAGATGGTCATATTTTGGAAAATCATAGGGTTTTACTTCCTCCTCTCTAAGGTTTTTGCTTTACACAGGATTTTATTGGTGACTGCATGCGGTAGTCAACATACATTAAAATCCAGATTCCCCCCACTCCAAAGGTCATTACATAAAAATGACTCAAGTTTCCATGGTCATTACAGAGTATTGCTTTGTTATAAGAAAGATTGCCAAAAGCCCATTTCAGAGAAATAGATTCCCCACTTCTTCTACCTGTTTCACTTAGAATCTTTCTCCATTTCAGGGCCTGTTATCTGCAGCTACTCATTTTCAGGTATCAAATTTAGTAGGTTGCAAGCAACAGAAAAAAGAATATGGATGCTTGTTTTATCAAACTCCTGGTGAGAGAGCAATGCTCTAGAAAATATATTATAGAAACATTACCTAAGAAAAAAGGAGCATATATCAAATTCTTAGACGTGATTTGAGGTTATAGCATAGAACTCTGCATATTCTTAAGAAAGACAGCTGTGTACCCATACCATTCATTAACACAAAGATTTCCTCTTATAATCACTACAGTAGGCAAATGATAAAGATAAAGGAAATGATTGTTTTCTTTTTTAATGGTCATTTTTTGTTTGTTCTTTTTTTAAATTTGAAATTCAAGATAAAATATGCATGTTTGTTACATGGACACATTGTGTAGTGGGAGGGAAGGGGTTGAGTCTCATGTGGCCCATTCCCTAGACAGTGAATATTGTGCCCCACAGGTAGTTTCTAAACCCTAGTCCTCCTCCTCACCTCTCCCTTGTTGGCGTCCCCAGGGTCTGTTATTTCCATCTTTGTGACCACTAAGCTCCCACATATGAGTGAGAACATAAGGTGTTTGGTTTTCTGTTTCTGAGTCAGTTCACTTAGGATGATGATCTCAAGTTCCATCTATTTTGCTGTAAAAGACATGATATCAGTCTTTTTTTATGGTTGCATAGTAGTCCATGGTGTATAGATATATATATATATATATATATATATATATATATACACACACCACATTTTCTTTATCCAGTCAATTGTTGGTGGGCACTTAGGTTGGTTCCATGCTTTTGCTATTGTGAATAATGTTGCAATGAACTCATGAGTACAGGTGTCTTTTTTTGTTTATTTATTTCTTTTCCTTTGGACAGATCTCTACTAGTGGGATTGCTAGGTCAAATGGTAATTCAAGTTTTAGTTATTTGAAAAAATCTCCATACTGTTTTCTATAAAGAGTGAATTAGTTTACAATCCGACCAACAGTAGATGAGCATTCTCTTTTCTCTTCAGATCCACCCACATCTGTTGTTGTTTGACTTTCTGATATTAGCCATTCTGACTGGTGTGAGGTGATATCTCACTGAGGTTTTAACTTGCATTTCTCTGATGATTAGTAATGTTGAACACTTTTTCATATGTTCGTTGACCTCCTATGTGTCTTCTTTTGAGAAGTGTCTATTTATGCATTTTGCCCACTTTTCGATGGGGTTATTTATTTTTTTGTGTGCTGAATTGTTTGAGTTCCTTGTCGATTCTGGATATTACCCCTTTTTTTGAGGCATAATTTACAAATATTTTGTCTCATTTAGTAGATTTTCTGTTCACTCTGTTGATTATTTCTGTTGCTGTGCAAGAAATTTTTAGTTTAATTAAGTTCCATTTGTCTATTTTTTCTTGCAATTGCTTTTTGGTCTTTGTCATAAATTCTTTGCCTAGGCCAATGTCCAGAAGAATGCTTCCTAAGTGGTTTTCTTCTAGGATTTTCATATTTTTAGGTCTTACATTTAGGTCTTTGGTCCATCTTGAGTTAATTTTTGTACATGGTGAGATATAGGGGTTCAGTTTCATTCTTCTGCATATAGCTAGGAAAAAATGGCTATTTTGAGAAATGATTGTTTTCTATCATAGATAACTATAGTTAGTAGATACAAAAATTAAAAATTAAAAGGGCATAAACACTAAGAAGTATTCACAGATTTTACTTTTAAAACCTTGTATATATTAACCTCTTTTTGTGATGATTTAGTGGCTAACTGAGCACTTTAACTCTCATTTAAAAATTAGACGTGCTGCATTTAAAATATCCCAAAGTAACCCTTTCTAATATTATCAACTGTTATAAGTCTTCCAGCGTGGCATGGATACACTTTTAGATTATTTTAAGACCATAAATATTCCCAAAATATGGAAACCTGAGACTGCTCTTGGTAGAATTCATGAATTTCCCCTGGAAATTTATCTCACAGATTCAGTTTTGAGGCTTTTTACCCCTTTGATTTGATTTTTTTCTTGAGCTCTATCATGAGTTCTGAATGAATATATTTATCTCATTTTGTCTAAAAAGGCACTCTTGGATCTGGAGTTTGAACTTGGTGACAGATTGAAAATTGAAACTGGCTTTTAAAAGTGACATTTTGGTTAAAAGTCATTTCCACTAAGAAAAACAGCTTTTAGAAAGTGTATATTCAATAACATTCTAGAAGTAGGCCCTAACTGGCTGTCACTAAATCTTGCCCTGGCAATGTATCTGAAATTCTGTGGCCTGGTTGAGAGCAAAGTGTCTTCTTATAGTACCGAGGAAGGGTTTTGCTCTAAAATTTCTTTTCCTGGAATGACAGAAAAGCAAATCACATAACCAAAGTCAAAGTTTCAATTTGAAATATAGACTTTTCCTGTGAAGATTATCTCTGTTGACCCATAATCTTTCAACATGAGATGTGAAAATAGGCTCCACATAATGTCACAAGGATAAACACACCAAAGATGGATCACCAACTGATTAATTTCAATAAACTCAAGTCTGAAAAGAAGCAGTTGTACTACAGGAAAAAGCTATTTTTCAGAACCAATGCCCTTAAAAACTCAGCCTACCTATCTTTAGATAGGTGAAACATTCTCACAACTTTATTTTAAAATACATATCTTTAGTTTTAATAACTTTGAAATTACCGCACATGTAATTTATAGACATTTAGTAAATTAGAATGAGCAAGTCATTTGATAAAACACCTCTTTGATGCAGACTCCTGGAAAGACTTAGACGCACATGAGAAACTATACCCATATGTCTATTAAGTCAGAATATATGCTTAATTTATTAGGCAGATATGGGGAAGGAAATGTCAAATAAGAAATGAGAAAGAAAAAAAGGTAAAACAATTGGTAAAAAGAGAGAATTTAGTAAGAGATGAAGAAAATGGAGACAGAAAGGAGAAGTCAAAAGAATAAAAAACAAAAAGTTATGATTAGACTGTGGATTTCTGAATAGCATCAGCTAGTGCCTGGTGCTTTGAGAAGTTAATTATCTGACTAAACACTGTTCACAGCCTTTGAATGGCTCTCCATTCCTCTAACTTTTAGAGACTTTTTGTGACTGGAATAACCAGAGCATCTCACAGGAAGAAAATTGTTTTCTGCGCTGTAACATCAGCAGCCAGAAATGTGTGCACCTAGGGACCTTTCTCACAGGTCAGAAGTTCAACACCTCTAGCCTTGCTCTGCTTTGGGAAAGGTCCTCGTGGTAGGTGTGAAGGCAACATTCCGCAATATACAACCTCGAGGACCACCAAGAACCACATATATTGAAAAGAGTTTGAAAAGTGACTGCCTATCTGAAAAAGAGGTATGGCTTTTCTCTAGTTCATGCATTTGTTTTTAATGTTTAACAAGCTGACAGGAGCGATTACTCAAAGACTCACGGCCGACTTACTGGTTACTCCAACACAAACAAATCGTCACCAGGCTGTCAGGATCTCAACAGTGTCCACTCTACTAAAAACGCTTAATGCATTTCCTGCAACTGCAGTGACACATGTAAAGTGGGTTACCCTTTCAAATCCTTTACTCCCCCTCCGAAACAACCCCAAGTATTTGCTGTGCTTTTATTAAAAGGTGGAAGGAAAGATTTTCCTCAAAGGTGGGGTGTGGGAAACAAACGAGCAAACAAAATCAGGGTGAGTTCAGAATGCCTCATAACCAGGTCGCCATCTGCTTTCATCCTTAATCAGATAATTGATCTCCCTTGAACCATTTATGCTCCCAGCTAAGTTTTCTACAGAGATGCCCATGCCCTCAAGCATCAGGCATTTAGAAAAAGTAAATCCAATTGCAATCCAAGTTAGGAAACATTCTGGAACATATCACTGGATCAAACTGTGGCTCCTCCTGGGAGGAACACATTTTTTGGAGTGTTGACTGAAATATAAGGCTGGTTTAAGACTTCGGATATTTAACAGAGACCTTTCGTTAAAATTCTGAGTGTGTCTTCTTGCAGGATTTGATGCTGAGACAAAAGAGAAAATTAGGTTGTTGTGGTTTTTCTATTCATGAACGTCTCTGAAGGGACATATGTACCTTGTCATTTCTGACCAGAATGTGAGAGCTTGCCTTGCTCTGCTCTCTCAGACTACTGCCTTTCCATGTCACAAGGCCCCCCTGAGACTCCAACTAGAGTCACCAAGCCCCTGTGCGTGGGACACAGCATTCTGCCTTCACAGCTGTTGCCGTATGCTCGAATTGTCACACAGTTTAGGACAGATTAGAGAAAGTCACTTTTGACTAGCTTATTAGGAGAGGCAGTCATCATTAGCATACTCAACTACGTAGGCCTAAACCTGTTCAGTCCCCAGCGAGCCTCCAAGACTAGTTCTCTCTTCTCTAATTAATGAATAGTATTAGTAATTAAGAGAGCTTCACATGATGGAACTGCTGTACCTCTCCAAGACAATTTTGTCTTTGTTCAAAGGTAATAAAGAGTAAATATGAAGTTGAGATAAACTCAGCTAGACAAGAATCAAATGCCCTACAAATCACCACAATTTTTCATTTCTACTATTCTGAGAATTCAGCCCACCAGAGGAACCAAATAGCCTGTTATCTGCAAGGGTTGATTAATAATTCTGCACTTTTGACTCAGCTGAATGTTTTATTTGCATTTGTCCAGGTATCTAAAGAAGATAAGAATTAAATGACAGCTTAAAAGGTGTTAAATAAACATATACACAAACATACTGTATCATATCTGCCTTCTATTCTTTCAGATTGGCAGATGTCACACTGATGTAGGCAACAGGAGATGTAGTTTACATTTTTAAAAAATATCCTGCAGTCATTTTTGTCTGTTAAATTATTTTATTAAATTAGTGCTTGCGACTTCAGTGAAGGAGACAAAAAATGTAAAATGTTAACCAGGCTAGCAGCCAGGTGGGCGTGCTTTGTCTTCGATTTGTCATTCAATTAAGGGTCAAGAGATTAAATTTCATCTCTCACAGTTAAGGTCAGACACCTCCCCCTTGTGGTTCAATGTAACTGGCTCAATCCTGTTACAACCTGTGTTCAGGTGTCCACCAGCTTTCACAGATAGGCCATGGACAGAAAGTTTTATGACATTTGTGTCATTACCACCAATCTTACCCTGTCCTCAAGTGAGAACAAGCCACGACAAACATAAGACCTTGATGCTGGTGAAAAGTAATTCAGACTGGAAAAAAAATAAAGATTACCCTTAGAAAACCAGCAAATTAGGAAAAAATGTAATTGCAACAAACATTAAAGATGAAGATAGTCAAAATACTTAAAGACACATTTGAAATAAAAATCTCAAACTATTCATAAATGAAATACATTAACAGACAAGTCACAAAAGCAAAAATACATATGACAGGTAGCACATAAAGCATATTCAATAACACCCCTGATAAAGGAATGAGACATTAAAATAATATTTAATTTTTCACATTAGCAAAGATTTTTAATACACACAATGATGAATGGGATGTGATAGAAAAAAATGAACATCTTCTTTGGCATTTGACATTTAGCACAAACTCTCTGAAGGTGACTTGACTCAATGATTCCAGGTCTCCAAGTCTACTCCCAATCAAATACTCAAAAATTTAATCATAATGTTATTCTTCTCAACATTATGAAGAATCACAAAGACTTTCATACCAATATCAGAGACAAAATTAAATAAATTATGAAGTGGCATACATTCGAATACTGTGCAGCATTAAAATGCATTGTATAAAGTTTTTTAAATGACATGAGTGAAGACATTTTATAAGTTTTAGAAAAACAAAGTGAAATACAAGGTTTTACATATGAAAAAAAATCCTACTATTTAGAGGTACATCAGCAAAATATGGGAAGAAAACATACAAATACGGTAATGATGGTCACTTCATTGTCTTTTTCTTTGTACTTTACTAATTTTCTTCAATGAAAAGTTACAGAAAAACATGGAAGAAGGCAAGGTCTCTTGCTCCTTTAACGATCTGTGGTAGATATGATTTTTACAGTTAAAAGAGTCTGAAGGTGGATCCTTCACCAGAGTGGGTTGTTTGTTTGTTTTTCAGATTTGGCATTATATAAACTTTATGAGGCCAGGTCTCTTAGCTTCCATAGGTTCAGAAACTTGAGTCTTTCCTTACCATCTTTTCCTCCTTCAACCCTTCACAAAAACCACCCATTCTCTTCACTCTAAGGAGAAAAATAAATTTAATTCGTATCTGAATAAGAAGAAAAAAGCTCTGAAAATCACCATTCTCAGTGATCTTGTCTTCACAATGTTTTCCACAAATATTTAAATGAATTCTAAGAACTGCTTCTATCATAGACAAAATTGAAGGGAGAAAAGCCAGCACTGTGATTAGGAAGGAATTATCAAGGAAAATGAAATATATGCATCACCCCAATATTATCCCTTCATGATCTTAGATACGGCAAGATTATTCTATAAGTATGAATGCTAGCTGAGCAGTGTACACTACAGTTAGAATGACAGTTCCTTCCATGTAGACTTCTGTTTGCCATGCAATTCAATTCTCATCTTTCTGTCGGCTTAATGTCTACGTATCTCTCACTATGTCTTCTCCAAATCTCTCTATAAAATATAAAACTCTTCTCAATGCACTCAAACCATATAGATGCTCTGACTTTAACTCCTCCTACTACCATGTGGACTTGGTTCCTACTCAGGTCCTTTCATAGGTATGGATCTGGGATCTCCCTTCCTCATTAGCCTAGCACTCTTCATTGTTCTATCATGTGGATCCTCTAGTCCTTGGAACATGTGTAGCCCTTTTTCTTACTCTGCATGCTTAACAGTGTGCAGCTTATGCCATAGTGGTAAATTGTTGCCACATTGTATGCATGAAAATATCTGTATTCTGTCCTCATATCTGACTGTTGCTTTCTCTGAGTAACCCATATGAATGGAAGATAAATTTTTCGGAGAACTGTGACAGCATACTAATGCCTTTTCTGCTAGTATGCAATTGTAAAGTCTAGTGGTGTTCTTTATCCAAAGGCTTTGTAAGTCAAAATTTTATTTCCTCTCAGGTAACTTTTAAAGTCATTGTTTTAAGTAGTGTCTGAAATGTCATGATATTATATGACTTGGTACAATCTTTTTTCTTTCATTGTGCTGGACACTGGGTGAGCTCTTTCCATTTCAAAGTTCGTATCTTTGTTACTGAGAAATGTTCTTCAAAGATTTCATTAAAGATCTCTCATTTTTCTTTGATTTGTCAGCGAGCACTATTGTTTGGATGGTGTATCTTATAGGCTGAGCCCCTAATTTTCTTAACTTTCTATTATCTAACTCTTGTTTTCTGGGAAATTTCCTCAAATTTGCCTTCCATTTTTACCCCTGAATTGCTAAATTTTTATTTCAAGGAACTGTTCTTGATTCTTCCCTTAATGTCTCAGTTTTATTTGAACAGAGTTAGCAGTCATCTTGAGAGTATTAAAACCAAGTCACTCTTGCCCAAAAGTCCTTTTATTGTTGATCTAGGAGTAACTCAGGCTTTGACTCATCTTCTCTGTGTTATTTCCCACAAGTTCTTGTCTCAAACAAGGCAGAAAGTTTGAGAACTACCTATTACATAAATCCCCTTTCTGAGGTATCTGCCTGCTGACTTACACGTTCAAGTAGCCCTTGTTCCCAAAGCCTGAATGAGTCCAGGGAGGGTGGAGCTCATCTCTTGTTGCTTGACCTCACATTTGAATTGAAAGAGTCACTCACAGATCTAATTTATTTAATCAGACTCATGCCAAATACCTTGCCTAAGCATATCTTATTTAAACTCTTTGGGAAAAGGGAATTAGATTCAGTATGGGCTGCAAAATTAGGAAGTAGGGATTAGGAGTGATTTCTAGAAGTAGAAAACTTGCTTGTTTGTCCCTGCCCTATAGTAGTAGGGATTGAGATGAAGAGACCTTTAATATTAAAGAGAATAAAACAATCCTCCTCCCAAATATAAAGTCTCTTAGTATCAGAGAACATTCGGTAGATTCATGGTCCATTCAGGAAGGAACATCAAAATATGCCCTCTCCCCACTGAATTTCAAATCTCAAATCATTGCTTCTCAGACACTGTGGTTCTAGGCAGATAAGCTGACCTGATGATCATAGAAAACAGATTAAACATGACTCTTCAAGCCATTTAGCTTTATTTTTCAGACTATTTGGCCTCTCCTTTTCTATCTTCTTCTTGATTTAGATGATTGTCAGCCTTCCTCAAAGTGTAGAAAATAGCAGTAATAATAAAGTCTAGCAATTTGAGCACTTACACTATACCGGGTACTCTGAGGTACTGTACTTATAGAATTTCAGTTAATTCAGAAAATAATCTATTTTAGATAGGTAATATTATATCTATTTTATAAATTACAACCTGAAGCTCTGAGAGCTCAAATAACTTATTCATAGTCACACACACCCTTTTGTTTTTTATGTATTTCACATTCCCTTTGTTTCCACTTACAAATTCTCAGCTCTGTCTATAATTGAAAGATAGCAAAATAGAAGACTAATGGGAAACAATGCACCCCGAATAGCTAAGAAATCTTAAGAAAACAGGAAGAACACATTTTTCAAAAATACCATTTTCAATTTCTACACTTCAGACTCTATTTCACTGGGTCTGAACCTCATTTCATGTGGTTCTTGCTGGAGTAAAAAGCAGAGAATTGGCATTGCAGATTAGTCAAGATGATAGCTCCCCATAGACATGAAAGCCTCCTTTATTGGAAGAAATAAAAGGAAAACGACCCAAAATCACAACCCTAGAATTATAACCTTATTCAAAGCTATAAAGCAGTACCAGTTATCTGTTAAATTCACACATACTTAAAAATTCCATAATGACCGTGTTGTGAATACTAACTTCAAAAAATGATCAGACTTGTGTATAATGAACATTTTTTTCCTATAAAGGGGAAGTTAAATGGCACTTTTTTGTAGTAGATTGGAGATTTATTTCTATCAGAATTTTCCAGAATCTTCTGGACTTAAAACAATGTATCCTACTGTCAAAAGTATAATTTTAGATGAAAATATATACATATATCATTACTATGGCTTTAAAAATCGAAGATCTTATTTTATCTGTGAGCACAAAACATCCCTATGAAAAAAATGGACCACTATTATCACCTTCATTTTGATGTAAAAGAGACAGACAGAAAGAAAATAAACAGTACAATTAGGTCACTTGCCAGGAGCAAAAGAAGGGAATGAACCCAGACTTATTCACTGACCTCTCAATGTTTTCTTCACTGGAGTACACCTTGTACACAAATGGAACATTGCTATAATAAAGTAAGATATTGATTTGGGGTTGTGGAATTGATATTATTGCCTTATCCTCACACTGAACATAAAAATGATCAAAACCATACTTAGGGCTGCTTCTTTGACTCTGTTCTTCCTTCTACTTCTTAGCCTTCGGGGAAGCATAACCAGACACCAGAGTCAAAAGAACTAAGAAAGCATGGATAGAGGTCATCACTGAACAAGTTTCAAAACCATCTAAAACATGAAGATATTTAAATTCAATTTTTCATGTAATAAAATAATTTGATTATAAATGTGTACATCGCAGAATTAAAATGTGATATGAAATGTCATTGTTTTTATTTCTGTGTTAAAACATTAATATGGGAAAGGCAAACCCACAGAAACTTAGAGAAGAAAAAGATCAGAACTCTCCTGGCTTAAAGTGGGAATAAACAGAGACTTGTAAATGTGTTCCCTGAGGTCTCAGTACCACTCATTAAAAGAGGAGGGCAAGCCGGGCTCGGTGGCTCAGCCTGTAATCCCGCGCCTTGGGAGGCTGAGGTGAGTGGATTGCCTGAGCCCTCTGGTTCGAGACCCGCCTGGACAGGCGAAACCTCATCTCTACAATAAATCAAAAAAAAGTAGCCGGGCGTGGTAGCGCGCGCCTGTAATTCCGGCTACTCGGAAGGCTGAGGCGGAAGGATCGCCGGAGCCCAGCAGGTGGAGGCTGCGGTGGCCGGGAGCTGCCACTGCACTCCAGTCTGGGCTATCCAGGGGGACTCTGACTAAAAAAAAAAAAAAAAAAAAAAAAGGAGGGCAGCCGGGCTCGGTGGCTCAGCCTGTAATCCCGCGCCTTGGGAGGCTGAGGTGAGTGGATTGCCTGAGCCTGCGGGTTCAAGACCCGCCTGGGCAATTTGGCGAGACCTCATCTCTACAATAAATAAAAAATCAGCCAGGCATGGTAGCGTGCGCCTGTAGTTCCAGCTACTTGGAAGGCTGAGGCGGAAGGATCACCGGAGCCCAGCGGGTCGAGGCTGCGGTGGCCGGGAGCGGCCACTGCCCTCCAGTCTGGGCGACAGAGTGAGACTCCAACTCAAAAAATAAAAATGAAAAATAAAAATAAATTAAAAAATGAAATAAAAGAGGAGGGCAACCCATAGCAGAAGGAAGGTGGGCACATTTTCTTTTCATTCTGATTGCCTAGCAATCTGCACTTATGATGAAGAATTTGGATATATTCAGTATCCAAATGTAGTCAAGAATCTAAAAGTTAAAAATGAATACATTTGTCATTTGAAAATTTTAATAGCTGATAAATTATGTAGTTGTCTTTCATGTTGCATTTGGGGAAATGAGCATTAGAAGGCAGGTAGTTAACCCTGCCTGTTTAAATATCTTAGGCCTATCATTCTCTTTCTTATAATGTGATTATATGTTTTACAGATTTTTTTTAAAAAAATTACACAGCTACAAATGTGTGAAATCTATACTTGGAATTTTCCATTGACAAGAGCCTGAAAAGGTTATTGAGTTGAGAATCTGCTAAACTAAAATCACCTTACAATTTGGACGAGTATAAGACAATGAATGGGACTCCATGAAACAAAAGACAGTATTTGAAATCAGGACTGTATAAGGAAAATAGAGACATACCATGGACAACACAAATTCTAAGTCTCTTCCATTTTTACATTATATGCCCTTACCTACATTAAAATTCAAAACAGAAGCTGTTTTCATGTGGAGGATACTTCTGAGCTAAGTATGACGTGTCAGAATTACTGGTAATTGGAACCACAGGCTTTCTGTGCACAAGACAGAAGAATATAAAAACATGCAAATTTCCTCTCTAATTCTTCAGCTCTGATCACATCCCTGCCAGAGAAAATATACAGTTATACCAGGACTACTTTTCCTAGAGAGTGTGTGATTAAATATTCACATGGTATTTGTCCAAGCCTACTGGTGTTTTCCTCCATATCAAAAACATATAGGTTGTCTCCCCTCTCTCTCTCTCTCTCTCTCTCTCTCTCTCTCTCTTTCTTCTTCTTCTTCTTCTTCTTCTTCTTCTTCTTCTTCTTCTTCTTCTTTCTTAAGCAGATGATGCCTTATATGTTCAAGCAAGAGTCTGGTACTCTAGGGCATTCTCAGCATTACTTATCAAGGAGCAGAAGCAGAAGACCCAAAATAGTCTCTTGACTCAGTTTTCTATCTGACAGGGAG
>CAUYQG010169081.1:0-12051 GCA_963574415.1 Tarsius wallacei | reverse complement strand
ATTTAGCCGGGCTCGGTGGCTCAGCCTGTAATCCCACACCTTTGGGAGGCTGAGGTGAGTGGATTGCCTGAGCCTGCGGGTTCAAGACCCGCCTGGGCAACTTGGTGAGACCTCATCTTACAATAAATCAAAAAATTAGCTGGACGTGGTAGCACACACCTGCCGTTCCAGCTACTTGGAAGGCTGAGGCAGAAGGATCGCCGGAGCCCAGCAGGTCGAGGCTGCGGTGACCGGGAACGGCCACTGCACGCCAGTCTGGACGACAGTGAGACTTCAACTCAAAAAAAAAAAAAAAAAGTATAATTTACTACATGACAATTACTCTTCAGAAAAGCAGTTTTTTACAAAATTAAACACAGTGGGACATGGTGGCTCACACCTGTAATCCCAGCATTCTGGGAAGCTGAGGTGGGAAAATTGCTTGAGGCCAGGAGTTCAAGACCAACCTAGGCAACACACTGTGACCTCATCTCTACAAAAACTCAAAAAAAAAAAAAAAAAGCCAGTTGTGGTGGTGCATGCTTGTAGTCCTAGGAGATCTGAGGAGGCTGACACAGAGGCTGAGATGGAAGGACTGCCTGAGCCCAGGAGATCCAGGCTGCAGTGAACTGTGATCATGCCCGAGTGACAGAGCAAGACACTATCTGAAGGAAGGAAAAGAGGAAGGGAGGAAAGGAGGAAGGGAGGAAGGGAGGGAGGGAGGGAGGGAGGGAAGAAAATTAAGCATATCTGAGCTCATATATTCAGGTGCCTGGGATACCAGAACACAGACAGGCTTGACTTATGTCACATTGCAAAGGTGTTGTTAATATGCAACTCTCTCATAACACTCATTATTCCACTGTTGAACCATCTCCTACTCTAGATTTTTACTTACTTTTGGAGACAATGCAAATATTTCAGTAGTCCCTTGAGATATTTTCTTAAGAAACACAGGACAAAATGCTTCTGACTGGAGGCTCCCGGAGGCAAACTTCTTAAACTATCTTTGAGAACCCTAAGCCTGCCATGTTCACATGCCACAGGAGGGGCCTTCCTTCTAAGGTAATTAGCTCAGATGTTTCAACACACTTGCAAGGCAGAGAGAAGAAATCCTGCTAAGTGTGAATGTCTTTTGTCTTCATATCATCTTAACACCTCGAGGACAGTCTGTTTTCTTTCTTATATACTGGGCCCAAACTTTTCTTTGAAACAAACAAAATAATAAACATAAGATAATTTTTTCCCTTCCCTTTCCTAGTCAAGCTGAGTAATGCACTGCACAAGCATTAAAATAATACACTTTTTATGTGTATTTTTAATATTCCAGACAAATGCAGGTGGGAGAGACAGAATAATACAATATGAAGAAGTAAAATAAGACAAAGAGTTGAAAGCCCCTGCACACCCTTAGTGACTGTATATCCCTCTCCCCCAAACCCGGCAACCATTATCCACAAGTGACACACACCTGTAGTCCCAGCTATTCAGGAGGCTGAGGCGGGAGGATCACTTGAGCCCAGGAGTTCAAAATCAGCCTGGGCAACATAGCATGATCCCGTTTCTAAAATAAAAGAAAGTAAAAAAAAAAAGGACAAAAGTTTGGTAATGATAATGCCTACAACTAGACCTGTATTTTTATTACATATGTAAGACTTTATATAAGCAGTATCATAGCATATGCATAGCTCTGCAATTTGCTTTTTCTGCTCCACATTATATGTGTAAAACATCTAAGGTGATAGATACACTTGGAGATGATGCTGGGGCCTGCACCCATCCCCTTGATCCACATCAGATTTCAGTCACAGCTGTGGGGAACATTTAGTTCTGTGACAGCTCACCTCACCTCCCCAGCACCACCTACCAACTCAAGTACATGCCTTTTCTTTTCCCTTTTGCCCCAGCAGAGCCCACATGCACAGGTGCCCAGTCTGAAAGTTTGAGGAAATCACGCCTCCATCACCTGGGAATGGGTGCTGGTGGGTCCCCATCTTCCTGTCCTTCTCCAGGTGGACATTCTAGAGGTATCTATATACTTCTCAGGAGGTCCCAGTAGAACTAAGCCCCTGCTTCCCACAATAATGACTTTGATACTCCATCCTAATATTGGTTTCTACTCCTTCGCTGTCTCTCTCCTGCTTCCTGGGGTCACCTCCCAAAATAAACCACCTCCACTTGGGTACAGGTCCTTATACCCAGACTCACTCTCAGAAACACCCAAACCAGCCAGGCGTGGTGGCACACGCCTGTAGTTCCAACTATTTGGAAGGCTGAGATGGGAGGATCGCCTGAACCCAGCAAGTTGAGGCAGGGGTGGCCGTGAGCAGTGTGCCACTGAACTCCAGCCTGGGCGACAGAATGAGACTCTGACTCAAAAGAAATTAGCCGGGAATGGTAGCACCTATAGTTCCGTCTACTTGAAAGGCTGAGGTGGAAGGATTGCCTGATCCCAACAGGTGGAGGCTGCGGTGACCATGATCGTGCCACAGCATGCTAGTCTGGGTGACAGAGTGAGATTTGGCTAAAAAAGAAAAAAAAAAAAACCCAAACTAAACAGCTCTATTATTCATTTGTATTGCTCTGTATTCCATTTATAATGATATAATTTATTTTTAAAGGATATGCCCTTTCTGATTAAAGTTTTATTTTACAATCATGTTTTAAATAATATTTAATGACAGAAATTATCACCCAAATGATGGAATATAAAACTACCTACAGTCTTGACTACTAAGCAGTTTACAAAATGTGTTATACATGTAGAGAACACTGAAAGGGAATGTTAAGGACTCTTTTATCTCTCTCTCTAGGCAGTAAGACTCCAGGTTATCATTTCTTCTTTTACAATTCATTTGCCCATTTTTATACAAAAAAATATTACCCCTAGCTAGGAAAGAAATAAATGTTATAAAAATGACATGCAGTTGGCATTGTTAAGATTTCTAAATTAATGAGCCTGGTCTGGGAGAAGGAGACAGGAGTCCCAAAGGGATCCAGGGACAAGGAAAAGAGGGTATGGGCATGGCCCCTGGGCACAAGACAAAGGGGCTGAGAGAGGTAGAAAAAAGGACAAGGCAGCCTGCTGAATAAGGTACAGACTTTGTGCCATCACATTCCTCCTGTTCCCCAAGCCTCTCTGTCCCCCATTTCTGATATCACTTCCTAAGACAGACATATCAGCATCCAGCCCCCTTTGCTCTTCTTCCCAGATTCCTGATATGAGTCTGGATCCATCCCTCCAGACATCACCCATGGGCCTCAAGCGAAGTACCTTCACCCCCAGCTCTGATTGGTCTGAGGGTAATCCAGTCCCCATACTGGTTTTAAAATGGCCATGTAATCCAATGTGGGCCAATGAGACGTAAGAAGAGGTTTGCTGGGGTCTTCTGGGAGAGTTCTTTTTTTTTTCAGTTGGAGTCTCACTCTGCCACCCAGGCTGGAGTGCAGTGGCACGCTCATGGTCACTGCAACCTCAACCTGCTGGCTCAGGCTGTCAGTCCACCTCAACCTTCCAAGTAGCTGGACTACAGGCATGTGCCACCATGCCCAGCTAATTTTTTTATTTATTGTAGAGACAAGGTCTCACCAAGTTGCCCAGGCTGGTCTCGAACCCCTGGGCTCAAACAATCTCTCGCCTCAACCTCCCAAAGTGCTGGGATTATAGGCATGAGCCACCGTGTCCGGCTTACTCCTCTTGACTCTTTTTTTTTGGGGGGGGGTGGCAGGGGTGGAGTCTCACTTTGTCGTCCAGGCTGGAGTGCAGTGCAGTGGCATGCTCACGGTCACCACAGCCTCGATCTGCTGGGCTCAGGTGATCCTTCCTCCTCAGCCTTCCAAGTAGCAAATTTTTTGATATATTGTAGAGATGAGGTCTCGCCAAGTTGCCCAGAGTGGTCTCGAACCCGTGGGCTCAGGCAATCCTCTCACCTCAGCCTCCCAAAGGCATGAGCTTCCACGCCTGGCTCCTCTTGACTCTTAAGGAACACTCAGGAACTATCAACCTCACAGGAACTCAACTATGGGAAACCACAAGAGAACAAGCTTTATGATTAATGAAACCAACAAGGTAGAGACCCAAAAAACCTGGGTCCTTGATAACATCACCGGGCTGCTGGATCTCTGAAACCCATAACTTGCTAATATGAGCCAACTGATCTCCTTCCATGTGAGCTAGTTTTTGGGCCCTCACAGCTTAAAGAATTCTAACTTCCCCACCTCCTTCCTTGAAGGTTCTTCTTGCTGTTCTGATTCAACACATACACAGTGTCCCAGGAGCCACAGTGCCATCTGTCCCAAACCCCGTTATTCCTTCTGAATGTCCCAATGCCATCAGCATCATCTAACCAAACCCCAAACTTGACATCCCCTTCACCGTGGTCACTACCAGCCTAAAGCATAAGCCTGACCTTTTTCTTTCTTTTTTTATATTTTATTTCAAAGATATGTGGTACAATTCAGGATTAGGTATACAAGTGGACATAGTACAGGTAAAGTTTGGGCCACCTACTTGTCCCCACTTTGCCTAGAGATCAGGTACCCTTATTGATGTTGTAAGTCTGGCCCTTTCAATTAGGGAAGTGCAGATTACCCATAAGCACTTCCTGACTGCTTCCCATGTGTCTAGCACTTTACAATTTAGCTCATTAAATCTTCACACCCACTCTTTCAGGGAGAAACTATGATTATCCCCCAGTTTACAGATGAGAGCAGTGAGTACCGAGGCCACAGAGAAAACATGTAACTCACACAGTACGTCCCAGATTCAACCCCAGAGCTGCCTGACTCCCAAGTTCTTATTCTTTTTTTTTTTTGAGATGGGAGTTTCATTCCGTCACCCAGGCTGGAGTGCAGTGGCATGCTCACGGCCACCGCAGCCTTGAGCTGCTGGGCACAGGCAATCCTTCTGCCTCAGTCTTCCAAGTAGCTAAAACTACAGTCGCGCGCCACCACATCCAGCTAATTTTTTGATTTATGGTAGAGACAAGATCTCACCAAGTTGCCCAGGCTTGTCTCCAACCCTGAACTCAGGCAATTCTCTCGCCTCAGCCTCCCAAAGTGGAGGGATTACAGGCTTGAGCCACCGCACCCAGCCCCCACAACTTCCCTCCTCCTTGAAACCCACGAGAAGAAAGGGATGCGTGCCCTAAGTTACCAGATGGACAGAAAAATCCGACTCAATCTCATACTCCATTACCTCAAAGAATGCTATTCATTCCTAGAGATTAATAGTATGAGGCATTTCAGAGGTCTAATCCTGGTGTATATCTTGCTTTGCAGAAACTACTAGACATGCTAATCTGAGAGGAAAAAATGAGTGCTGCAAAGAGCATATCAGGCCATCTTGTTTTATCTTATCTATTTACAAATGACTTGGACTCCAAGAAAACCCAAAACTCAAATCAGCTTTAAGGAAATAAAAGTTCGTTACCATTACATAAAGGGGTAAATGGATCATTACTGTAACACCATAAAAACAATATACAGCCAGGAAGGTGGCTCATGCCTATAATTCCAGCACTTTGGGAGGCCGAGGTGAGAAGATTGCCTGAGTCCACGGGTTTGAGAACAGCCTGGGCAACTTGGTGAGACCTCATTTCTATAACACACCAAAAAAATTAGCCAGGCATGGTGACACGTGCCTATAGTTCCAGCTACTTGGAAGGCTGAGGCAGAAAAATTGCCTAAGCCCAGAAAGCCAAGGCTGCAGTAGCCGTGAGCGTGCCACTGCACTCCAGCCTGGACAACAGAATGAGACTCCAACACACACACACAAAATATATATGTACAATGACACAGCTTTAATATATTTAGTTCCTATAGAATCATTATGGACTGAAACAGATTTACTGTAATTTCATAGAAAACTCAAATTAAAAAATATATATTTTCAAAACAACTCATATTTGTATACCCCTACACACATGGATAGAGCATAGTCCTGTGGTTTCCTGGGAAACTCCTATAGCCCATTCTGCTCTTCACTTGTATTCAACCTACTCCTATAGGTCTCCCCTTACTAGGCCACAAGCAACTCAATTCAAGGTCAGTGACCAAGTGCTACTCTCCTCTATACCCTAACCCCTCTAAACTCCCAGCACATGCTAAGGTCTGCACAAGTATTTGCACAAAGCATCCATACATTACTACCCTGAGCCCTTGGTCACACCAAGTCACATAGAGTCACTTTGCATCACAGAGTAACTGTTATCCTCTTTCCAATTCTTTCTCAATTTTTGTGAGTAGGTCTAGGGGAAAAGCTCAGTGTGGTGCTAGGTTACCTTCAACACCTCTCCACCTCTTGCTAATTTCCCCTTTAACTAAAGGAGAGGAGGCCTCACGCTGAGAACAGGCAACAGTGCTAGCTGGAATATTTTGGGTTTATTTATGGTTACCTTCCATTTACCTAGTGACACTGTTTTTCCATTATGATAGTGACACAAAGTCTCCTTTTCAAATACATTTGTTTTAAAAGTGAGTCAACTGCAGGGGAAAATAATATTAAGTGTAAAATGAAATAGAGACAGCCATGGGATATGCTTAAATAGTAAAAGGTGGTTACTTACAAATGACTGAACTTCGGGAAACAGACCTAGTCCAGTTCTCTCACTTTATAGATGGAGGAAGAGGTTCAGAGAGGGATCCTCAGTGATGGCAGAAGTAAGCTCGGGAGTGAGAGTCAGTGTCCGAGTTCTGCCATCTGCCTGGGACCTGCAAATCTTGCCAAATCCAGCATGCCTTGAACTTCTCGAGAACCAGAAACTGGCCTCGGGAAGGGGAGTAGATTAATATCTGCTGATCCCATTGATAACGCCTAAATGATGGTCAACTTTAATAGCTGGAGAAACAAAGCCCATTGTGCAGGTGTTTTAAATTTTTGCCCTGTCACATGGAAAAAGTATCAGGCTAACTAATTTCTTCTTGTCAATCAAATGTAAAGATCTGGCCAGGCTCAGTGGCTCAGCCTGTAAACCCAGCAATTTGGGAGGCGGAGGCGAGTGGGCTGTCTGAGCCCGCGGGTTCGAGATCAGCCCGGGCAACTTGGTGAGACCTCATCTCTTCAGTAAATAATGAGCCGGGCATGGTAGCATGTGCCTGTAGTTATGTCTACTTGAAAGGCTGAGGTGGAAGGATCACCGGAGCCCAGCAGGTCGATGCTGGGGTGGCAGTGAATGTGCCACTGCACTCCAGCCTGGGCAACAGAGTGAGACTCCAACTCCAACTCAAAAAAAAAAAGTAAAGATCTGCATTAGTCATTCAAGTAAAACCCACACAAATTCTACCTTTGAGACAGGTGTGGGACATTCCCTGTCCAGAGAAATGGCCTAAGATGACACTCAGTCATGCCACAGTATTAGAAAGCTGGCTCAACCATGGAGACAGCAAGGCAGCTAGTGTCCAAGGGGCAACTGAGGGAGCAGCTGGTTTATGTAAGACACAGATCCCTTTGCCAAGTGTGGTGGCTCAAGCCTGTAACCCCAGCACTTTGGGAGGCCGAGGCGAGATGATTGCCTGAGCCTACGGGTTTGAGAACAGCCTGGGAAACTTGGTGAGACCTCATTTCTACAACAAATCAAAAAATTAGACAGGCGTGGTGGCACATGCCAGTAGTTCCAGCTGCTTGGAAGGCTGAGGTGGAGGGACTGCCTGAGCCCAGCAGATCAAGGCTGCAGTTGCAATGAGCAGCATGCCACTGCACTCCAGCCTGGGCAACAGAGTGAGACTATGACTCAAAAAATAAAAACATTTAAAAAGACACAGATCCTTTCTGCCTAGCAGCATAGAATGGCAGACTCCTGATAAGAACTGGGGATGGTACCCCGTCAACCTCCCACATCTGTTCTGGTCTCAAGAGCCATAGAATTCGCTGTTGCCAGCCCCCTCCAGCCACACCAGCCCAGCCACCTTGATGTTGTTTGTACAGGGTATAATCCAGAAGTCTAGTTTCCAAGCACTAACTACTATAAAAATATTGTCACCAGTTCCATGACATGGTCAGATAGTGCTGGAGTTTAAAGACACACCCAGGCCAGGTGCAGTGGTTCATACCTATCTATAATCCCAGCATTTTAGGAGGCAGAGGTGAGAGGATTTCCTGAGCCCAGGGGTTCAACATCAGCCTGGGCAACTTGGCAAGACCTTGTCTCTACAATAATTCAAAAGTTAACCAGGTGTAGTGGTGCACACCTGTGGTTCCAGCTACTTGAGAGGCTGAGGTGGAAGGATCACCTGAGCCTGGTGGGTTGAGGCTACGGTGGCTGTGAGCATATGCATTCCAGGCTGGGCAACAGAGTGAAACTCTGACTCAAAAAAAAAAAAAAGGACATACCCAGGACAGCAAAAATATTGGCAGGTGGTACTGGCAACCCCATCATTATTCCAGATGTCAAAGGGCCAGAGCTAGAAAGGAGAGAAAGAGATGCCCAGGGCCAAGTCAGGGAAGAGCCAGACTCAGGAAACAGAGGGAGGGGGAGGGGAGAGAAGTAGCCCACGCATCGGGGGGAGCCTAGCACAGTTCCCTTTGCTCTAGACTGAAAGTACACAAGGCAATCAGCACAGCCTCAGTCTCAACATGGATTATCACTGGAAGACCCCAGGTGTCTCTACAGCTCCCCTCTCTTCATCCTCCTCTACTAAGCCCTGGAAAGAGATGCAGGAGCCACTGCCATGACAGTAAGGTGATGCTGATGCTAACAACACAACAATGGCAACTGTCATTTACTAATCACTTATTATGAGCCAGGCACAATGTCAAGAGCTTCAGATGCACATTTTCTCCTATACCTCAGAATCCTGCAAGGCAGAGCATTTTATTGTCACCTTTTGCATATGGAAGACAGGATCCTGGAGGGAAGCAGCTTCCTGGGTTCAGCCAGCTATAAAGGCTCAGACCCAGGAGCAAACACAAGACCAGGTCACCTCAGAGCTGCTCCCAGGAGGGCATCTTTCTAGAGGGTCATCTGGGAAAGGCAAAACATAGGAAAGAAAGAAACGAGAATGAAAGACATTCCAAGAAACAAAAAGAAAGGATTAATGAAAGAAAGAGGAAGAAGGGGCAAAGGAGCAAGTTTAAAAAAAAAAAAACAAAAACAAAAACTTGGCCAGGTGCGGTAGCTCTCGCCTGTAATCCCAGCACTTTGGGAGGCTGAGGTGAGAGGATTGCCTGAGCCCACAGGTTCGAGACCAGCCTGGACAACTTGGTGAGAGGCGGAGGCCAGCCTGGACAACTAGGCGAGACCTTGCCTCTACAATAAATCAAAAAATTAGCCAGGCATGGTGGTGCATGCCTGTGGTTCCAGCTACTTGGAAGGCTGAGGCAGAAGGATCACCTGCCCAGCAGGTCAAGGTGGCCATGAGCGTGCCACTGCACTCCAACCTGGGCAATACAGTGAAACTCCGACTCAAAAATAAAAGTAAAAATAAAAAATCCATTAGCTAAACAGGACAAGAAGAAAAGTCAAGGACCATCAAGAATATTTGGCGCCGGGTACAGTGGCTCACGCCTGTAATCCCAGCACTTTGGGAGGCGGAGGCCAGAGGAGTGCCTGAGCCCAGGGGTTCCAGACCAGTCTGGGCAACATGGTGAAACCTTGTCTCTACAATAAATCAAAAAATTAGCTGGGTGTGGTGGCGCATGCCTGTAGTTTTAGCTGCTTGGAAGACTGAGGTGGAAGGATCGCCTGAGCCCAGCAGATCAAGGCAGTGGTGACCGTGAAGCATGCCACTGTACTCTAACTTGGGTGACAGAGTGAGACTCCAACTGAAAAAATAAATAAATAAATAAATAAAAAGAATAGTTGTCACCTGCTTTCTATCCTTAAAGGAGTTTGGCCAGAAGACCGGAAAACATCACCGGTTATTCAAAAAACCAGACCTCTTCTTCTGAAGACAGTCTTTTAGGTATACAATATCTCTGACCAATTTCAAAGTGTATTCTCAACACCTCTCCCCTTCCTAGATAATTGGGTCACTTCTTCCTCCAGTCCCAGGGGAATACCACAGGTCCAGGAATTACAGGGTGGA
Source organism: Tarsius wallacei (assembly GCA_963574415.1). NCBI lineage: Eukaryota > Metazoa > Chordata > Mammalia > Primates > Tarsiidae > Tarsius > Tarsius wallacei. Next base: position 2,049 of record CAUYQG010169081.1, on the reverse strand, counting down.
GGGACAGAAGGAAGGAATAAGAGAAAGAAAGAGAAAAGAGGTGAGGAGAGCATGACAACCACCATTTGTGGGGCAGTTAGGATCCTCCAAGGACTGGCCAAGTGCTTTGTCAGGATTGCATCACTTAATCTATAGCCTGTGACACTGAATCTCGGAGAGGGCAAGCAAATGGCCCAAAAAGTCCCAGCTAGGAAGCAGCAGGACCTATCTGATCCACACTTTTAAGCACTCAAGAAATGTCTCAAGCCGGGCTCCGAAGCTCAGCCTGTAATCCCACGCCTTGGGAGGCTGAGGTGAGTGGATTGCCTGAGCCCGCGGGTTCAAGACCTGCCTGGGCAACTTGGAGAGACCTCGTCTCTACAATATATCAAAAATTAGCCGGGTGTGGTAGCGTGCGCCTGTAGTTCCAGCTACTTGGAAGGCTGAGGTGGAAGGATCGCAGGAGCCCAGCAGGTCGAGGCTGCGGTGGCCAGGAGTGGCCACTGCACTCCAGTCTGGGCGACAGAGTGAGATTCCAACTCAAACAAAACAAAACAAAACAAAAAAACAAAAGTGGTTCAATCTGTATCCAGAAGTAGTTTCCATTCCATCTCCTTACCCTCAAACAAGTCAAAAACAGGATGGCCCCATGGGCCTGGTGTCCTGAGAACTACTGGGAAAATGGTGCCCCAAAAAAGAAAAACCAGTATTATGAAGATCTTAGAGCCAGGTATAGTTTTCAGGCTTCCAAAACTTCCCAGGCAGGCAAGGGTGAACCATGCTGCCCAACAACATTCTGTTAGGGGCATATGTGATACATATTTATATGCTAATGGAGCTGAGCAACTAAATGTTAAATGAGTTTCTATGCTGACTAGCCATGAGACAAGGTCACAATAGTCACCAAGCATAATAACTATCATTAAGAGGGCCCTGGCAGTCCCAATAAAAGTTGGTCCTAGAAACATTTAAGAGACAGAAAGTGGCTGGAACACCCCCACTCCATGGTTGACCAAACATATGTCTGGACCAAGGGAGACTTGCAAACCATAATAAGACTCAAAAAGACCTCTAATTTTCATGCTGGACGAAGCTCAGCAATAACTCAAGGATGAATCTTGTTACAACCAACAATATGACCAAAATAATTTCACAAAATGTTTCCAGTCCACAGTCTCTTTTTTCCTAAGAAAATGAATCTCACTCTTACCCATTCTGATCAAAAGGCAGCTATAAGCAAAATTCCCCTAAAAGTTGAAAAAGTGAGGGCGGGCATGATAGCTCGCACCTATACTCCCAGGACTTTGGGAGGCCGAGGTGAAAGGATTGCCTGAGCCCATGGGTTCCAGACCAGCCTGGGCAACTTGGCGAGACCTCATCTCTATAATAAATCAAAAAAGTAGCCAGGTGCAGTGGCGTGTGCCTGTAATTCCAGCTACTTGGAAGGCTGAGTTGAAAAAATGTCATTAAAATTCCTCACAGATCATGTGTTTTTTTCTTTATTTTTCTGTGTTCTTGTCATTTTTTGCAGAGTAAGAACTACAAATTTAACTTTTTTTTTTTTGTTTTGAGTTGGAGTCTCACTCTGTTGCCCAGGCTGGAGTGCAGTGGCACACTCACAGCCACCACAGCCTCGACCTGCTGGACTCAGGTGATCCTTCCATCTCAGTCTTCCAAGTAGCTGGAACTACAGATGCATGCCACCATGCCCAGCTAGTTTTTGTGATTTACTGTAGAAACGAGGTCTCACCAAGTTGCCCAGGCTGGTCTCAAATCCTGGGGCTCAGGCAATCCTTTCGCCTAGGCCTCCCAACGTACTGGGATTACAGTCTGAGCCACCGTGACCGGCCCCAAATTTAACTTTTTAATGTCCAAAAAAATATTAGAAATTAAATTTTTTTTTAATTAATTTATTTATTTTTATTTTTATTTTTTGAGTTGGAGTCTCACTCTGTCGCCCAGACTGGAGTGCAGTGGCCGCTCCCGGCCACCGCAGCCTCGACCTGCTGGGTTCCGGCGATCCTTCTGCCTCAGCCTTCCAAGTAGCTGAAACTACAGGCGCGTGCTACC
>CAUYQG010169079.1:0-21217 GCA_963574415.1 Tarsius wallacei | reverse complement strand
TTTTATTAATGATGGCCATTCTTACTGGGGTTAGGTGGTATCTCAGTGTGGTTTTGATTTGCATTTTTCTGATAATTAGTAGTGCTGAACATTTTTTCATGTGTCTGTTGGCTGCCCATATAGCTTCTTTTGAGAAATGTCTATTCATGTCTTTTGCCCACTTTTAAGTGGGGGTGTTTGTTTTTTCCTTTTGGCATGTTTCAGTTTGTTGTAGGTCCTGGATTTTAGACCTTTGTCAGATATGCGGTTGGTAAATTTCTTTTCCCATTCTGTGGGCTGTCTCCCCACTCTCTTGATAATTTCTTTTGCTTTGCAGAAGATTTTCAGTTTGATGAGGCCCCACTTGTCAATCTTATCTCTTATGGCATGGACTTTTGGGGTTTTGATCAGGTATTGGTTGCCTGTTCTAGGAGCCATTTTCATAGCAAGGTTAGCACCATCTCTTGGGGTCTTTGCCAAGGTGTTAAATTCTATATCTTGGGAGACCACCCCCAAGTCAATGAACACTTGTTTATTTTAAGTTTATGTTTCAGTCATCTTGATTAAGCACTGTTAGAATTCAGTCTCACATGTAGTACTTTGGTATATGATAGAGCATGCTAGCTAAATTTGCAGCTATTTTGGGGGATAGTCCCTTTCCTTCATTACCAGGTCCAGCACATTCTCACCTGGGTTATGCTGTGATTTAACCATAGATATAGGCATAGTGGCCTGGAAGGGTGGTGAGGTAGATGCTGGGAAGTTTCTTTGCGTTGTCTTCCAGAATGAGGTGGAAGGGGGAGTGTTAGCCCTTAGTAGGAGGCATAGGTCATTTCTGCAGGCTCAGAAAATTCAGAGGAGTCTAGGAAGTCAAAATATTCAGGGAATTCTTACAGATGTCTACATTGCATGTCAGGTCCTAGGTTTCCCCAAATAGGGTGCTGACATTGGCATAACAGACCTGCATTTGTAGGGCATTTAGCTTCTTTGAAATTCAGTCACTTGGACCATTAAACCCTGGGCTTGATCCTTGGTTTACTCTGTTCTTGCACTACATGAGATAAGATATTCTTTGTATTATTAAAGAGGTCCTCTGGCGTTTACATTTTGTTTCCAATTACTTGTTAATTTCCCTTTGCATCTAGTTTATTTCTGAGGAGCATCAATGTACCTTCAATATTTTCCCAATTTTATTATCCTTGTAGTTATTTTTGTCTTCCATAAGTTTCAAATGCCTGATATATTGCATCAATGAATGGTAAGAGGCAACTTGCTCATGATCTTTCTTTTTATTTGACATATCAAATTGATATTATAATTACTTTTGTAGATTAGTCTTCCCTGGTTCATGATTTCCTCAAGGGCAAAGTCATACCACATTCAGTTCTATATAAACTTTTTTGAATAAATGCATGAGACATTTTGTGGGCAGGTGGTTTTTCAAGATCTCTTAAATTTTATTGTAGATTACTACCCTATTACCTATGAGTAGGAGTAGCTTAAAATCTATTGTAAAAGTCTTGTTAAAGATTAATAATAAGAGTTCTGCCTTCATGGTTCTCAAATCAAATCAGATGTGTTTGCACAGTATTATCATTTACTGTGCTCTTCAAAATGATGTAAGTTGAGTCTCAATCCGGCTGAAAGTTGAAGCCATTATAAATGTTCTAAGACACTCAAAAGATAACGCTTTTTAATATGAAGTATGACTTTTAAATAAAAATAGTAAAAGCTAATCTTCTAAAAGGGCCTAGTATATGCCAGTCACTTTATGTGCTCATTTAATCCTCATAACAACCCCATGAGGAAATTAGTTACTATTTATATTTTTTGATGAGAAAACTGGTGCAGAGAGAGGTCATAATAGTTCCCAGGTTTACAGTGTAACTCTTAAATGGACTTTGAACTCAGTTGGTTTGGTTCCAGAGCTGTACCATGTCTATGCTATATTTTAAGCAAAATTATCTAACATTTAAAAATACATGTCAGTTACAAAATCTAGAGTCTATTAAGAAATATTTATCAGTTCACATAGTTTTTGAAGTCTACATTGTTTCTGGATTTTTTTTGTTAAGAGTGTAAAATCCAGATTGGAAATAAGCTTTATGGAATGTAGAAGAGATACCTGTGAAGTTCTTGTGCTCGATACTGCAGTAGACCTATTTAAGTATCCTTTCAGATGAAGGCACATTCCTTGTAGAATTGGTTTTTTTGACTTAAAGAGATGTGCAGCACCAGGAGCGATGATGAACCATATCCCTTCCTTTCATTAAAGCCCAAGTCTGCCCTTAGTACCTCCAGCCTTCTCTGCACCAGCTCTTTCACATAATCACACACATCACTTGATCATCAAGCTGACCCATGTCCTGCTAACAGGCATTTGGGGATGGCAATTAGGACTTAGTACATGGCCCTTATTCTAACAGAACTGACCCAGCTATAACAGACTATAAATACAGCCCGACGGGAACCTAGAAATTGGTTCTGGCTGATTGTCTTTACATGGTCCTGTGACTCATTGCTTAATTTCTTCCTGCTGCCTTTGCCATAAAGGTTCTGTAGCCTATAATTTTTGTAAAAAAAAGTCTCTAATTCTTGGTGTTATATAGATTTCTGGTAACTAGTCACATTTATTGGACATCTCAATACCGGGACAACATTTATACTTACTACCCATTTTTTAAAACAAGTGGGACAGTTTTAGTTTCTTTATTGGCTATTCTTATCAGTATCAAATATATTGAATTACTATTTTGTAAGAAATATGCACTTTGCATCGTGTCTGCCTCCTCCTTTTATCACGTACACATTCTGTAAGACTCTTTATTAGAAGATTGGTCTCCCTGTTTATCATACTGTGGTCAGATGTAACACTCTTGGGTAAGATCCCAGAATAGCAATAATACTGAAAACGCTTCCAATCCTTAGACTTTTTTCAACATGATACGGAGTCTCAGCACATGCTCCAGCCAGATGCTCCCAGCTCTTACCTACCTCTGCATATGTTTTGGTGAGATTTTGCACATCATAAGCACTGATAACTTGCATTGAATTTTGTTGTGGACAGCCACACTCCAGCTGCTGTCCTTCCCTTTCTAGTTTCACTTTCCTTTCCAAAATTTACACCATCTTAGGGAAGGTAGCTCCCTGAAGAGATTTTCTCTGTCACTATGGCTCCAGGACCCAGAAGAGTGCCTGGCACATGGCAGAGGTCAACAATTGCTTGTTGAATCAAACATGGTACAGCCACAAAAACATGTTATTTACTTGTTTTTCCCTTTTCAAGAGGGTCTTGGTTCTTGTCGTGGTTTGCAAGCTTATTAGTTGGAATAACTTTTCAGTTATTATAAAAATTATATGCATTACTCGTAGACATTTTGGAAAACAGAAAAAATAGTAAGAAATAAAAACAAGCAAACTTACACGTTAATACTGTGTATTTATTTATTTTTGATTTGATATAATAATTTCTAGATGGTTTGAATTCTGTTTTTCATCTATCATCTGAACCTTCCCCATTAACATTAACTATGAGGTTTGACAATTAAGTTCTTGAACTTGCCACTGTGCACCTATGATGGCAACGCTGCAGAAACAACTCAGTAAGGTTTCACAGCCTTGGTATATCAGTGTCTCACAGGTGTGTTCATGTCGATGTGTGTCTGTATCTTGCTGAGTGACACTCATTGTTGTTGCATGTTTTTGTATGCTGTTGTGAGAATGTCAGAGCTTGAATTAGAGCAATGAACAAACATTAAATTTCTTGTTAAACTTGGCAAGAGTGGAAGTGAAATCAGGGACATATTAGTCCAAGTTGATGAGGATAATGCCATGAAGAAAATGGCAGTGTGCAAATGAATTAAACATTTTTTTTCTGAGGGGAGAGAAAGTGTCACTGATGATGAGAGGTCAGGATGGCCAGTATTGAGCAGAACTGACAAAAACATTGCCAAAATTTGTCAAACTGTATGCCAAAATCGACTGACTGTGAGCAGACCAAATAAACATTGATAGAGAAACAGGAAAATCTTAACTGAAAATCTTGGTATGAGAAAGGTGTGTGAAAAAATGGTCCTGGAGGAGCTCTTGCATCATGACAATGCACCAGCTCACACAGCACTGTGAAGGAGTTTTGTAGCTCATAAACAAATAACTGTACTGCAACACCCTCCCTACTCACTTGATCTGACTCCCAATGACTTTTTCTCTTTATCTGAAGATAAGGGGATACTGAAAGGAAGACATTTTGATGATATTCAGGACATCAAGGGTAATACAATGACAACTCTGATGGCCATTCCAGAAAGAGAGTTCCAAAATTGCCTTGATGGGTGGACTAGGTGGACTCAAGGAGAGTACTTCGAAGGTGACCATAGTGATATTCAGCAATGAAGTATATAGCACTTTTTTTAGGATGTGATTGTGAATTTAATTGTGAAACCTCGTGTTCTTCTCTAATTTTTAATGGTTGCCTGCAGAAGAATTCATTTCTTCCCTTTGGCTTTCCAGATATGCTGTCCACCCTTCTTAACCTCTGCACCTGACTCTTTTCCTCTGGAGGTTAGTCTCATGGACCGTATCAAGCTGTTCCAGTGCCTCTTGGTTTCCTGTTGGGTTTGGTCAGTAGGAAGCCCTGGCAGGAGATGGGAAAGAAGGGAGGGAGGGAGGAGTTAAAGGGTAAATATTATATTTCTTTTTGTTTGTTGAGTTGGAGTCTCACTCTGTCACCCAGACTGGAGTGCAGTGGCCGCTCTCGGCCACTGCGGCCTCAACCTGCTGGGCTCTGGTGATCCTTCTGCCTCAGCCTTCCAAGTAGCTGGAACTACAGGCGTGCGCTACCACACCTGACTAATTTATTTATTTATTTATCGTAGAGATGAGGTTTCGCCAAGTTGCCCAGGCGTGTCTCGAACCCACGGGCTCAGGCAATCCACTCACCTCAGCCTTCCAAAGCGCGGAATTACAGGCTGAGCCACCAAGCCCAGCTGGTATTTATTTCTTTAACTCTTGACAGGTCACCTCAGGTTGGCTGGGTCCTTCCACCAAAGATACTCTACAGGGCTCTTCCCTTCTGATCTCCAGTAACTACTCCTCCACTCATCTTTTCAGGCTAAGGGGTTTCAGCCAGGGTTACTATACTATCCATCTATCTGTTGTGGTTTCCTTGCACACCTTTGTGTAAATAGTCACTTGAATATTTGATTTTGAATGTGTCTCCTGTTGCACTGGATAACTTGACTGGTCTACACCATAGTGTAACTAATTTCATGGGATTATATCATTATAGATACAATTTCAGTTGAACCTATTGTATCTAGATTTTGGTGCTTAATTTCTATTTTTTTTTTTGAAGGATGATTTCTAAAAACAGAATTACTTGGTCAAAAATTAAAAGAAAATGGCAAATTCTAATTGTCTTTTCATGTGTAATAACTTATGGTAGGTAGTCATTTGCTGTTAGTTTTTGAAAGCCCAGTATCTGAATCTCATTCCCGTTGTGAGTGTCCCTAAAAGTATGAATCTTGGTGATATGTAGGGCCCTGCCTCTCACTTTAGAATTGATGGAAGCCGATATTTCCTCTTTCTACTTCTTGACAATGAAACCTTGGATACAGGAAACAGGTTTGCCATGGATGCTCTTGCCCTGGACTTGAATCTGAGAGGGTTTATAGGTTGAAGACATGGGTGATATTTAGAGATTACACACAGTGGGATGGAATGGAGAGTTGCAAGTGCAGTGGCAGTGGTTACCATAGGGGCAGAAACATTGCACTGTTGAGTGTTCCATGTAGGTGCCTATGTGTTGTCTTGGCTGACTGTGCCATTGCTTTGTAACCAAGGCTCTTGTAGTTCTTGCCTATGTTCTAAGACTGGTTCTTCACTTCTTTATAAATTGACCCCTCACTAATTATGAAGTATCCCTTTTTATTTCTCAACTATTCTTTGTTCTGAAGTCAACTTTTAGATATTACTATCACCACTCTAGATTTTTTATGCTTAGTGTTTGTATGGCATATTTTTGCATCCTCTTACTTTTACCTTGTCTCTATCTTTATATTTAAAGTGGATTTCTTAAGATTTATCTTCTTGGCAAATTTCAAGTATATGATTTAGTATCGTGAACTAGAGTCGTATTACTGTACATTAGAACTGTAGAACTTATTCATCTTGTATAGCTATAGCTGAAACTTTATAGGTCTTAGTGTTTTTGCCCTCCCCCCACACATGCAAGAAAATAGTACCTATGTGATGTAGATATCAATTCATCTTTATAAATATTATTTCAGCAGAACATAGTTATACTTAGATCCTGGTGCTAGTTTCTGATTTTTTTTTAAAGGGACAACTTCTGAAAATAGAATTACTTGGCCAAAAATTAAAAGAAAATGACAGGTCCACGTTGCCTTTCAATGTGAAATACCTACTGTAGGCCATCATTTGCTACTTGTTTTTGAAAGCCTGCTATCTGAATCTCATTTCTGTGTGGGTGTTCCTAAAAGTATTAATCTTGGTTGATAAGTAGTGCCTGCCTCTCACTTTGGAAATGAAGGAAACAGGTATTTCCTCTTTCTACTTCCTGGCAGTAAAAGCTCGAGCACACAAAGCACGTTTGCCATTGGATGCTCTTGCTCTAGACTTGAATATATGTTTTATAATATACACATATATCAAAACATTAAACTGTACATCTGAAATACATACAATTTTCATTTGCCAATTATATCTCAATAAAAGCTGGAAAATGGATTTCTTGTTACCTACCATGGCTGGAAGCAGGAAGTTGCCTTCCTGTCACTTTTATGAACTACATTGATTTTCCCTGTAAGTTTCTTTTCTGTTTAATCATCCAGAGTTCATTTCTATGGTTTACAGTCAAGAAACTTGACTGGTACAATACTGGTCCTGGGAGCAGACTATAAGCAGTAGATCCTCAGGGAAAATTGGGAGATCTAGGCTTGCTAATTGGGGTGAAAAGTGGTAAATCCTTTTGTATTGGGAATGGCCTTCTGGCAGCACAGGCTATATAGTGGCTAAACAATCTCTTGTGACCACCTGAAATGAAGGATTAATTGAATACAAAGTTTAGAAAAATCAAATGGCTCCTGGGATTGAAGAGAATGAAGGGGCTGAAAGTTTTAAATACTGTGGGATAGTCTGACATAACTAGACCTCACAGAAAGGGACACAGTAAGAGAAACATCATAGCCTTCCTTTTCAACCAACCTGTGACATGTTAGGGTTCCCCATTTTTCTGATTTGTTATATTTTGAGTAATTTTTCATTGTGTCATGCACATAATACATTTCATGTTGTGGAGACTCTGGATTCTGTTCATTGTTTTGATGAGTCATGGTTCTTTCATTTTAGCACACGCTAACTTGGTTATACACACACACACACACTCACACACACACACACACACACACACATATATTTTTTACAAGTTCCAAACTCAGTTCAGATCTTTTACCTTTAGCTGTGGTGCTTTGAGTTTGCTCCATGTATGCATAATTCAGGAGTCAGTCGGAGATGTGTGGGCAGGTAGAATTTGGATATCCCCTTTCAGGCTCTTTTCCTTCCCCAATTTCCCTTTTCTTTGGTGACTGTAGTGTCCCTGGACTCAGTACTCAGATTCCTTAGGCCATAAAAATTGTGTGTGTGTTTTTTTCTCACCTGCCCCTGCTGCTGTATGCAAACTAACTGAGCCTGACCTCAAGCTAGAAGCAGCAGAACGGAGTACTTACTTCGTAGAATGCCCTTTCATGTGCATGGACTCTTCATTGGAATCTACTTTTCTGTACCACTTTGTCCCTCAGTGTAGCTGCATCTCATATTATATGCATATTTTATAGTAGCTGTCTGTGGAGGGTTTATTCTGGTAGGATCTTTATTTGGCCATTAGTGGAAGCTCAATCCTTGTTTTGAAACATCTTTTTTTTTTTTTCTCTTCATGTTTCTATAATGTCCCTTCCCCCACTATTAAGGATGCAGTATACACCTCAAAATGCTTTCAGGTTTGCTGTAAAAATCTGAGTTCCTGAATGTAACATGTTGAAGGGGTATTAAGGACTGTTTAGCTGAAGTTTTTCATTGCACAGATGAGGAAACTGGAGCCTTGAGAAGGCAAGTAGCTTACCCACAATGAGAGCTGGTACTGCTGAGGAAGATGAATGAGAAGGATCTCAGTGAGGCACCTGAGTTTGCTGAGAAGCGACACATCTGAAGAGCAAAATGTAAATTGTAATTTGTGAAACCTGTTGGGAATAAACTTTTTCTTTGGTACCTCTCTGCAGCAATGATAAAGGTATTATAGATTTCGAAGCTTGAAATGAGGAAGAGAAAGGATTTCTTTAGAAATCTTGTCTGAAACTGCCATAAATTTTAGAAACATTCAGTTGGAAAACACATCAAACATGTCTTTTCTGAAGCAAGTTGTCACATTTCATCACCATGGCTGGTTTTCTATTTCAGTCTCTGTCTCCTAAAGCAGCTGTGTTCGTGCTGAAGTGAGATTCAGAATGTGAGACAGAGGATGACATGTGTTGCCTCAAGTTAGAAGCCTGTACTGCAAGGTTTAAAGGTTCTCTCAGCCTTTGTTGCTTGTCTGTTTGAATAAGGACATACACCATTCTTTCCAATGTTCTCCTTCTTTCCCCATCCCTCAGTTCTCCCACTCCATCAAAACTGACAGAATTTGAAAATGATGACCTCAGTCTAGTCTCTTGCCAATTGTTATTCATTATGTCAAAGCTGAATCTAGACACCTTATTTATTCAGACACCTTGGTGGATTGGATAATAAAATATCTTAAATTTATGCTTTCTAGATTTTTGAGGGTTATTGTTTAGATTCCAGAATCATAATAGTAAGTTAAAGGAGCAAAAGAGAAAAAAGAAGGCAAGCCAAGCAAAAATCCCAAAGCAGCAAAAAGCAGTGAACATGATATTAAACTTACAAGTGCTTAGAAGTAGAAGTGAAGGATATTAAATTATAAAATACTTAGTACCTAAATTACATAAATTTGACATAATCTGTGGGAGATCGTGTCTTGAAATAGTAAAAAAAATGTGGATTTAAAAAAGTGACTTAGTGGCATATGACTTTTGGGCTAAGCATGGTGGCTCACGCCTGTAATCCCAACACTAGGCATTCTGATATGGGAAAATTCCTTGAGCCCAGGAGTCTGAGACCAGATTGGGCAACATAGCGAGACTGCATCTCTACAAAAAAAAAAAAAAAAAAATAGCTGGGCATGGTGGCATGTGACTGTAGGTCCAGCTACTCAGGAGGCTGCGGTAAGAGGATCATCTGAGCACAGAAGGTCTAGGCTGTGGTGAGCCATGATCATGTCACTGCACTCCTCTCTGGGTAACAGAGTGAGATCTCAACTCAAAAAACCCCAAAGTGACCTCATTTAAGTTGGGCAACTTCATATTTAGAGTACCTCCCTCAGTGGCATAGGCTAACACGTAAGAGATGAGACAATTCTGCCAGTATTCTTGGAACTGGAGAGTCATTTGTTCACCCAAAGAACCATGAATCCAAACAAAAACAATCCAACAAAACCATTTAGCTCTTTACTAAATGAGTAAAAAGGGGGTGATTTATAGACCTGGAAGGATGCATTTCATCACACATAATTACTGCAACACAAGCAACTATGAAATTTCTTCCTGCTCAGAGGACGCAGCCTTTCTTAGTAGTGTGGTGGGCATTCTCAGGTTCAGCATTTTGATTGAATGTAGCATGTTTAGAAGGCATTACAGCAGGGGCACCCACCAAGTGCACCTATGTGTAGTAGTATGGATGAATGGCTGAGTGGCTATATAACTCACTGTCAGCCCATAATAGCATCTGGTGACTGTTCTCTTGGGGTTGGTTCTTGCAAGTAACCTCACAGGTACTTTTATTTGGAGATCAGGAGGTCAGGAAGTAGAAATTGAACACAAAATGGTTTTCTCTGAAATCAGTTATTAAAAATAATCTGTGGCCATCTAACTTTCTCACTTTAAATGGAACTGACGCTATGACCAAATAATTGGTAGTAATTGCAGGCTTGGTGTCAGATTTAATAAACCTCTCGAACTGCAAATTTTTTAAAGATCTAGCTAGTTCCTCTCCTATCACAAGATAGGACTTTCATATCCTTTAGCACCTGATTACTGTTGCTTGTATTTTCTTCAATATAATGTTTCCTGCTTTTTAATAAAAGAGCTGTCATTTCTAATAAAAATAAAAAAAAATCATCCAGGGAAATAACACAATTGATGGGTCTCATAGGCTGAAACATACTGAATCAGCATGTTTCTTCAAAAACTTGGAATAGAATCTTTGCCCTAAGCTGGACCTTGTTCTGGGATTATAACTCACCATGTAAAGTAGGAAAAAGAATTGAGGAGATTCCTTGTTTCTCAGCCTCATGAGAATTCCCTTGTCACCAGGAGGTTTCCTCCTTAAAATGAGTAGTGGACTTTTTTGTTCTTGGTTGACTAGAAGCTAAACAACCTTTCTATTTCTGGGGGAATGAAATGGGTTTCTTTATTTTTTTTATATTGGTAGAGTGAATTTACAATATTCTGTACCCTCTCTCATTAGAATTATACACATACCTGCCCTTTGTCATGTGACTATGCAGTTCCTTTTATTAAAGTGAGGAAAGTGCATTTTTCTACTCTACTGCTGTTGGGATTGGCCATATAACTTGCTTTGATCCATGGAGTATAGGTGGAAATGGTAGTATGCCAGTCTAAGGCCAGAACCTCAAGAGACATCATGTTATGCTCTTTCACTGATGACACTGTACTTGAGAAAACATGCCCCTGATAGTCTCCAGCCCAAGAATGATGACAGACACATGGAGCATGCCTGATCTGAACCTGTAGTCTGAAGCAGAACTACCCCAGCTAATCTTTAGTGAAGCAGAAAAACAAATGCTTGTTGTTATAAGCCCTTAAGTTTTGGGATGGTTTGTTATACAGCATTATTGTGGCAATATCTGACTAATATAGATTTCTAGCATGATATGGGATGAGTCTGTGATCTAAATGTGGTTAATCAACTATTTTTGATTGAGTCCTTAGAACTTGAAGAAGAGGCAAAAGATGGGGGGTCAGATTGCCATTATTCCCGGTGGTTGTGACTGAGTTAGAGTCAGGCAACGTGACAGTGTCTGGGGATGGCAAAGCCCTACAGAGCCATGGTTGGTGGCCAGAATCAGCAATGCTAGTGGCGGGTCCTGAGCAGATTATTGTTAGGATAGGGTCTTTACTATGCCTCACTGCCCTTGGTGTCTACCCAAGTCTTAATTGCTGGGATTTCTGTGATTCTTTGAGTTGTTTAATATTGGATAAATTCATTTTCTTTTTAGGTTTACCAGTGATACATTGCCTATTTGCAACCAAGAAGGTTGGTACACTGGTCAGGACAGGTACATCATAAATTAGAAAGAAACTTAGTTCTCCCATGATTATATCCCCTGTGCATGGCGATATCATATATGTAACACAGACCTAGACTGTCTCATGTAATCCTCCTAACGCCCCTCCACTCACTATAGCTGAGTGATTCAGAGCCGCCATTGTGCACTACAGGGTTTGCTCTCTGTCTGCAAATTATTGTCTTGTTGGGCCAGTTGCATGACCACTTTGTGCCTTATTTTCCTCATATCAAATTACAGATAAAAACAATACATACTATAATTGGTTTGTGTGCAGCTGAAAGGCACTTAATATTATACCTGTTCCATGATAAATTCCCAGTAAGTATTAGCTGTAAATAGTAGTAAAGATGATAATGATGAGATAATGATGATATTAGTATTAACTTTGAGACAGCAATTATCTGTGATGCTTGTCCTAACTCATACAGATGTAAATGGTAGAGCTGGATCTACCCTGTTCTCCCAGTTTTTCAACATTTCAAAGCTTTTTATGAGTTAATATAATGCAGTGGTTCTGAATCTTTTGTCCTGCATGACTCACATTACAGCATCCTAATGGCCATGTCCAGATTTTGAATATGCTCTTTTGGTGCTGAGATTATAGTTGCAAACTAATGTCCCTTTTGGTAAACATTAAAAAGCTCACGCTTCAGCTCTTTTTTTTCTTTGAATCAGAATCTCACTCTATCACCCAGGCTGGAGTACAGTGACACAGACATAGCTCAGAGGATCTATCCATCTTAGCTCCCGAGTAGCTGGGACTACAGACACATGCCTCCACACCCGGCTAATTTTTTTTTAAATTTTATTTTTTGTAGAGACAAGGTCCCTATGTTGTCCAGGCTGGTCTCAAACTGCTGTGCTCCAGCAATCCTCTCATCTCAGTCTCCCTAAGTGCTAGGATTACAGGCGTGAGCCACTGTGCCCTGTCTCAGTTCTTTTCTTAACTAACATTTTATTCAGAGCCTTGTATTCCCCACGCCTATGTCCTCATTTGAGAATTTCTGCAGAATGATCTACTGTTTCTGATGAAATTTATGTTTTGTGTGTTACATCCTCTAGGGGTTGGGTAGCCGCTGAGAAGACAGGATTATTATTAGATTATTATTATTATTGGTACTACAGAGTAGTGTTTTGATAGTGTTAGTGGACGGTATATCCTGAGTAAGGACATTGGAAGATGCAGCCCTGGAGCCAGGGGCTACAAAGGGAAGGCCTGGAGGGGACACCAGCATTTTGGGATGAGAGTCCAGAGAAATCTTCACTGCTCCATTATTATACCTAAGATCTGCCCTGATGACAGTTCAAGAGTGCTGTTGGTACCAAGAGAACCATAGTAGGTTTGAGTCTCTGCCCCAAAATCAGGTGTGTGGAATATCACTTTAAATTCTATAATCCAGAGTCATTTTTATTTTCTTAAATTTTTATTTTTTTAAAAATTAATTTTATTTATTTATTTTTTTTGAGTTGGCGTCTCACTCTGTCACCCCGACTGTAGTGCAGTGGCCGCTCCCGGCCACCGCAGCCTCGACCTGCTGGGCTCCGGCGATCCTTCCGCCTCAGCCTTCCAAGGAGCTGGAACTACAGGTGCGTTCTACCACGCCCAGCTAACTTGTTTTGACTTATTGTAGAGATGAGGTCTCGCCAAGTTGCCCAGGCGGGTCTCGAACCTGTGGGCTCAGACAATCCATTCACCTCAGCCTCCCAAAGCATGGGATTACAGGCTGAGCCACCGACCCCAGTTAAATTTTTAAATTTTAGATTCAGGGGATACACATGCATATTGATTACGTGGACATATTGTGTAGTGGTGGGGATTGGGTTTCAGGTAGCCCATTCTCCAGATGGTGAATATTGTGTCCCATAGGTGGTTTCTGAACCCTAGCTCCCCTCCCCGTCCCCTCTTATTAGTGTCCCCAGTGTTTATTATTTCCATCCTTGTGACCATTTTGCTCCCACATGTGAGTGAGAAAATAGGCAACCTATAGAATGGGAAGATATTCACAAACTATGGCGATTACTCAGAGTTACTTTTCCACTGATGGATCATTAATATGCAACCATTCTGAGGATTCCCCCTCCAGCTACCTCCTCACCTCTGGCTTCTGCCTCATGGGTTTGGATCAAGATTGCTACTATTATTACTCTGTGCCAGGTTTGGGGCATGAGGGGAACTTATAGGACTTCTAGTGGCAAGTCAACTGTCTCTAAACTGAGATATTGTGTGTTCTTGTCCTCGTAGTTCTTTTGAATGTTGGGATACTCTGTTACTTCCTGAACATGCTGGGGCTCTGAAAATTTTTGCTGAGTCTCAGGCCCTATGTTGAGAGTGTCACGCACCCTGCAGCATTTCCTCTCTGTATCTTGCTTCCTTCTTGGCTGCAGTGCCAAAAAAGCAATGTGTGGTTCCCTGTTGATTTGAGACACAGACCTCCCTTCCCTGCATCTCAGGGAGTCCTTTTCTAGTCTAGGGGAGAAGAAGAATCTTCACGTTTCTCTATTATCTTCTGTCTGCTGCACCTCACTAAGACCCCTTCTACCTTTCTTCCTACTTTCTGGGGAAACCCGTGAAATTCTCCAGGCTAATTTTTTTTTTTTAACCACATACTGGGGGCAATGAGTAGAAAGCTGTGCTACTTGCTTGATTATATAGAGCAGAGGAAATATGGGAAATTCTCTACCCCCATTGATTAATATTTCCAAAACTTTACTAACTACATGAGTAAATGGAATGTGACCCTCTGCAGATGAATGGGAATCAGATCTATCATTGCCAGTCAGCTCCTGGACAAGTCAATTTTCTATTCTGGGCCTCAGTTTCCTCATTTACAAATAGTGTTCCTGCCAACTCTTCAAGCTCAAGGCATTGTTTTGAGGATAAATAGATTAAGAAATATAAACATGCTATGAGAAAGATTTATAAAAAACCTAACTACTACAGATATCTGGAATTAGTAAATGAAAGCCTCAGGACTCAGATGAATGCTGGAATATTTTGTGTTGGTTGTAGTATTTTGATGTTGAGCTTATGGAAAAATATAATCACTGAGGAGATGGTGAGGGAAGTGAAGAATGAAAACAAAACCTCATATAAAAAGATAATAATGATGATTCTCATCTCAGCATCACCTCCAAATGGCCTGTTTTCCTCCCATCAAACAATTGATGGGCAATGAGATTGTGCTTATTTGCAGTTAAAGTGATTGTGATGTTGACAATTAAATGTACATGCGGAACAGAATAATGGAGCAGTCCCATTTTATCACCAGCCCTAGCCATTTTCTCCACAGGGCACAAAGAGTGTGCGGGAGAGTCCTGTGCCCTGCATGAGCTGCATGTGAAATGCATCCTCTCTGCAGTCGGGGGTGTGCCTTGGTGGGTCAGGAGTTTGCACTGGGTCACTGTGGTTCTGATTGTCACTGAAGAGTCATCCACAGTTAAGTGCTCTGCCCTTGGCCTCATTCTTTTCATCGTAGTTTTTTGGCTTTCTTGAAATTACCACAAGCAAGTGTTTACTGCAGTTATCATTCTTAGGCTGAGGGAGTTTTACATTCACAGTCATTGTGTTCAGAGATTTCCCAGCCAGTGACCTTGAGAGTCACTGCAGGCCTTCTACTTAGAGACTAATAATGGCCACAAATGCAGCAACAATAGAGAAGAGAAAGTATAGCAGATGCTGTTGATGCCCCATGCCTATATTCTCAGTTTACCTGGGCTCATCAATAGCTGCCAGAGACAGCTGTACACATGCCGATAGCTTCCTACCTCTAAGCGCCTGTTTCTCTTTGGGTCTGCCTTAAAGCTTACTTTGATGCTGTTCAAACTTGCTTTACCACTGCAGGACAGCCTGCAAGTGTGTGTGTGTGTGTGTGTGTGTGTGTGTGTGTGCTGATATTCTCAAACAATGAATCATCTCAATCAGTTGGGGATGGGGCAGTAGCCTCTTTTAGTGCAGTGGTCCTCAGAAGTGTGGCCCCTGAATCAGCAGCATCAGCCTCAACTGGAAACATGTTAGAAATGCAAATTCGTGCATCTCCCTCTCGCTCTCCCTCCCCTACATACTGACATGGAAACACTAAGGATGGGCCCAACAATCTGTGGTTTAACAAGCCCTCCAGGTGATTCTGTTGCATACTCATTTTTGAGCTGCTGCTTTGTGGGGTGATTCTGAGTTGGCTTCACACATTTCCTCACAGTCTGCCGGGCTTTGGACCTCTGTTGCTCATAGGGGTTACCTGGCCACTAACATACCCTATATTGGCTTTTCTCCCTTTTCTGCCTCACTTTCCCCACTTCCTCATTTGTACTTCTGAGGATCATCTCCCAAATAAAGTACTGATTCTGAACTCTTTTCTCAGGGTTTACTTTAGGGACATTATAAACTCAGACAGGAGGAAAACTACCATCTGCTGAGAGCCTACCATGTATTAGGTGGTTAATTTACATAATATCATTTAATCTTCACAGATGGGGAAACTAAGTTCTAGTAAGATTAGTTATGTCCAGGGTCACCACTTTTAAGTTTAGAGTCAGCATTTAAATACTTGTCATACTGACTCAAAGCCCACACACATTGATTGCTGCAAGTGCAAAAAAACCCTCATAAATATGCTGGTTAAGAGCATAAGTTTTGGAGTCAAATATTTGTGTATTTAAAAACCAGTCTACCACTTCCTAATTATGTAATCCTGAGGAATTTTTTTCACTTCTCTGAACTTTGGTTTTTTTCCTTCTGTGCAATGATAATCATGGCCATTTCACAGTAGCACTCACCATAGTATTCACCGTGGTGTGTCCATGAGACCCTGTGATAGCTAAATATGATTTCCTTTGATATAAATATCAACACCTTGAGGTAGGTGTTATTTTCCCCCTGTTTTAAAGAAGGAAAATGAGTAGCCTGTGTTGCTTTCCCAGTTCTCTCCTGGTAGGTCCCTGAAAACCTTCAAATGATTATTGCTTAGTACAAATGTTTATGTTTATAGACATGCCTTTTACATTTCCTCAGGAATGTTCTGGTGAGATATGTGTTACTCTCTTGCTACCAAGAGGAAGATGGGTACTCAGGGGCATCATGTGAGTTTAGCCTGCAGCCGGGCAGGAGCAGCAGGAACATCCTCAAAAGGGGACTCAGCACAGCTATTTACATCCACAGAACCATGATCCCAGGCCAGAAACACAGGAGTTTGGCATTGGAAGGGAGCTTCAAGATCTTGTAGTCTAGCTGCCCAATTTTATGGATGAGAAAGAAGATACAGAGGAGGTAGGAGGTAGGAAGTTTGTCCAAGGTAAGATTCCTATCTAATGGGACTCTGAGCAAATCCCAGCATCATGAAGGGGAAGGTAGATTCAGGTGAGCATCTGGTCTCTATTTCTTGGCTTGTGTCTAGGTGACCTTACTTGCCTCTGCTTTATTGATAACATTTATAAAAATCTCAATACAACACACAATGGATCTTTATTGCCATAAATCTACTTTCATTACCTTCAACCTCACCTACCAAATCTTCTCATTAAACAACTTCCAGAATTCAAAATGGCCAAAGAGCCCCATCAATCTGAGCCTTAGTGTCTTCTGGTATGAACAAAACATCCTAATAGCAATTCATTCTCTGAGTGTCATGATGTGCTTTTATTCTGCAAAGTCAGTGAAGTTTGTGTCCTGTGGCTACCTTTTCCTAGCCACCCAGTGGTAAATTTGGTAAATAGGTAAATTTTCCAAAATTCCCTCAAATTGAAGCGAAGAAGTTTATCTGAAGCCCAGCAGAGTCTTTTCTCTCAATTTTATGCCCTGAAACTTTTGAGAGGGTGTCTAATGTCCGTCTCTGGCTGAATAAGTGCCTGGTTTCCAGAACTGCCATATTGCACATTGATGGGTAACCCTAGAGGTGAACCAGCAGCAGCCATGCTGGTTGTTGGCATAGGAGAGAGAAGCACTTCTACCCTCTGAAGGTTCAAAAATTGAGTCCATGAAATAAACTGATAGATAAACAGATTAACAGGAGAAAAGTCATATACATTTATTGCATGCATGAGCTCATCGCAGGAAATACATTTCCCATGAAATTTAGAAATGTATGTACCTTTTCATAGGGGAGAGAGGAAAAGGGGGTGTAGGCCATTTAGGGGAGAGTGAAAGATTCTTGGGGGAGAATGAATGGGCCCAAAGAATATTACCTGTGACAAAGTTCATTTGGGCATAGTGTTGACCTCTAGTTTTCTTTTCTGTGATTTGAGTCAATTTCTCCTGGTGATGAGATTCCTGGGGAGGACACCCAGGACCACTGAATTCTTCCTGAAGAACCAATCTCAACAAAGATATGAAAATTCAGAGAAAGCCTATGTATTTACTGTTTCCCAAGTGCCCCCAGTTTGATGTAATTAGCACACCAAAGTGGCACATTTTGGGGTATTGTTTTCTGAGCCCCAACACTGACAAAGACTGAGCATGTATCCCCTTCTCTGTGGCAGGCAGGATCAGAGAACAGAGAGGTACCAGCTGCTAAAGCAAACAGTCTCAACCTGTCCTTGGCTATGCAAAGTCCAGTTAATGAATCTTAATTCAACCAAAATCCCATCCTCACTCTCTTTTGGGCCTTGAGCAATAAGAAAGTTTCCAAAATGCTCCCAGGGCTAGGTTTACTTCAGTTGGGTTGTCAAAGTGTCATTGATTTGTTCTAAAATAGTGTATAAGTAGAATTATTAACTTAGTTTTATTTTGTATAGCAATACAAAATGCACTGAAAATGTAAAGACTGTAAAATGTATAATCCATATTTAAGCAAAGCCAATGGAATTTGAATATATCCTACCAACCAAGGGTAAGAAATAAATTTCTGCATAGAAATAAGAATACATAAAATATTACATATATCAGAAATCCTATCAGAAAGAGGTAAGGAGCTGTAAGGATGCACTTTAAGATAGCAGGTTGGTTGGAAATTGAGAAGATGGTGGCAGAACCAGGCAGAGTGTGTGAGTCTATGCATGGGTGAGTGTGCATAAGAATGAATCTGTGTGTGTGTGTGTGTGTGTGTGTGTAAATGGAGAGTGGCAGTCTGACTGGATCAAGGACCCAGAGCTCCCCTGTAGAAGCAGCTGCAATTTACCACTGCTCTGAATTTGGTGCCTCCCATGCACAGGAACATCTACCATTCTTGGGGCATCTCTTGGGAAAAGGTAGCAGAGATCAGCTGCCTCTTGGCACCTGGCACCTGGCCTATACCACTACCTGTGGCAACAGGCCAGGCACTGGCAGCAGGGACTGTGGAGAAAGCAAGGGGAGGAAATCTGGAGCTGAGCCCTGCAGGAGGACATGTGGGCTGACACCATTTTCTCTGTCCTGGAACCTGGACAAAGACCTCCTTAACTTGCCCAATACTGAATAGCCTGCACCCTGAGATGGAGGGGCGATCTCTGTACCTCTCTGGGATCGATCATCATTGGCCCAGAGAAGATACTCCAAGTTCCTGATACCTGAGAGACAGATCCCCCACCCCGCAACTGAACAAACACAGATGCATGCAGCTGGAGTGGGAAACCTAGCAGCAGACGAGTTGGTGTGAGTCCTGATCTGATTCACTCCCTTCCCCCCAGCAGTGAATGGGGCGTCTGACCCATGTGGAGGCCAGCCTGATCAGCCTTTACTGAGAGCAGAGGGGAGGGTCTAGAGACTGGGGCCAGCTCCCTACTGAGGGGAGCCAAAAGCTACAGTGCTTGGCATATGCCAGTAAAAAAAAATAAAATAAAATAAATAAAGGAAAGGTAACTGAAGATCCAGAAACAAGAAGGAGCTCATTTTTTGCCTGCTCTCTCCATACATATCTTTCTGTGTGACTTCTGACTTGATTTGCCCTTTTTTCTCCCTCTTTTTTTCTGTGTATGAATATATTTGAAGGTGAGTGTATATTTGTTTTTTTTTTGGCTTATGTTTTTGTTTGTTTATCTGCTTGTTTGCTTGCCTGTCTGTTTTCCATCTTCTCGTTCTTTCTCCTTATCTTCCTTTTTTTCTCTGTCTTTTCCTTTCTCTTATCTCATTTTGGTTTCAGGGGGTATACATATGCTACCACCACATGGGCATATTGTAAGGTGATGGGAAGTGAGTTCCAGGGGACCCACACTCCAGTCAGTGAATACTACAATCTGCAGGTAGCTTCTGAACTGTAGTTCCCCAATGACACCTTAATCAAATCTCAAAACTGAAAAACAGCATGGTACCCCACCCCTAGCCTGGCTTCAAAATTGAAAAAGTGCAGAGGCTCTACCTAAGGAAGATTAGGGGGATGAGCAAACTGGATAAAAAAAAAAATGAGATGGCAAACTGGATTTAAAAAAAACCATGGAATATCCTCGTCACCACATGCTAAGTACTCCAAGATCAACCACATCCTTGGCCACAAATCGAGCATCAACAAATTACATAGAATTGAAATACTGCCATGCACCTTCTCAGACTACAGTGGAATAAAAATAAATATCACCACCAACGAATTCTCCCCAAACTGACAAAGACATGGACACTAAGCAGCATGATGCTGAACAGCTCCTGGGTCAACACAGAAATCAAACAGTAATTAAAAGATTCTTGGAAACAAGTGAAAATAAAGACTTATCTTACCAAAACCTCTGGGATGCCATGAAATCAGTATTGGGAGGGGAATTTATATCTCTACGAACATACATCAAGAAAATAGAAAGATCACAAGTTAACCATCTAAGAAATCACTTAAGAGATTTGGAAATTCAAGACCAACAAAATCCTAACTTCAGCAGAAGAATCCAGATCACCACATATGGGACATAGAAGTAAAAAATATTATAAAAAAAAATCAATGAAACAAAAAATTGGTTCTTTGAAATGATAAACAAGATAAGTGGATCCCTAGCCAGATTTACTAAGAAAAAAAGAGAAAAACCCCAAATAAATATAATCAGAAATGCAAAAGATTAAGTCACAACTGACCCCGAAGAGATACAAAAGATTATCAGAGATTACTGTGCACACCTGTATGGAAACAAACTCAAAAACCTAAATGAAATAGAGGAATTTCTGACATCCCACAACCTCCCCAGGTTGAAAAAAGAAGAAACTGAGACACCAAATAGATAAATAACAATCCAGAAAATTGTCATAAGAAAACTAACTACAAAAAAAACAACAACAAAAAACAAAAAACAAAAAGACAACAAAAACAAAACAAAACCCTGGACCAGATGGCTTTCCAGAAGAATTCTACAAAACATACAAGGAGGAACTGATGTCAATCCTATTGAAAATATTCCAGGCAATCGAGAAAGACAGGACTTTCCTCAGATCATTTTATGAAGCTAACATCACATTGATACCCAAACCAGGTAAAGATCCAACAAAGAAAGAGAACTACAGGCCAACATTCCTGATGAACATACATACAAAAATTCTCAACAAGATTCTAGCAAATTGGATCCAACAACACATTTCAAAAATCATCCATCAGGACCAAGTAAGCTTCATTCCTGGGATGCAGGGATGGTCCAACACCCACAAGATCATAAATGTAATTAAATACATCAATGGATGTAAAAATAGGAATCACATGATTGTATTATTAGATGCAGAAAAAGTTTTCAATAAAATCCAGCATCCCTTCTTTTTTTTTTATTTTATTTTATTTTATTTTATTTTATTATTTTATTTTATTATGTTATTGTGGGGTACAGTTAGGGGTTAGGCATACAAAAATATTTCGTTCAGGTACCCTTGTTGATAAGAGGTGTCTCCCCATCCTCAGATAGATACCCACCACCATTAATCCCATT
>CAUYQG010169077.1:67-11858 GCA_963574415.1 Tarsius wallacei | reverse complement strand
TTTATTGAAAGGTGTAAAATACATGTGGCCAACACTGTTACTTTCATTTGCAAATAGAATTGCTAACAGGTATAAAGACCTATAATTCATTTTTTATCAAGATTATCTGCCATCAAACTGCCCATATCCAAGTTTCCACAGACTGTCTTAGTGTTAAGGATTTCTGGATTTCTTCCTTGGAGGAGGTCAGGATCTTCCCAAGGCCTGGGTCCTCAAATATTCTTCCAGTTATCAAAAGTAGATAAAGAAGCCGGGCTTGGTGGCTCAGCCTGTAATCCCGCGTTTTGGGAGGCTGAGGTGAGTGGATTGCCTGAGCTCGTGGGTTCAAGACCCGCCTGGGCAACTTGGCGAGACCTCATCTCTACAATAAATCAAAAAATCAGCCGGGCGTAGTAGCGCATGCCTATAGTTCCAGCTACTTGGAAGGCTGAGGCGGAAGGATGGCTGGAGCCCAGCAGCAAGGCTGTGGTGGCCGGGAGCGGCCACTGCACTTCAGTCTGGGCAACAGAGTGAGACTCCAACTCAAAAAAAACAAAAAAAGATGACATACTTAAGACTAGTACTTAATGTGGTGAAGCATCCCATGAATGTCTATCACAGGTATCCAATTACTACACAAACGTCTAAATCTACTTTAGAAAAACTAAAAAACCAAGAAACAAACATTTGAGAGAAAGCCCATGTGCCAGGCACTTTTTTTTTTTTTTTAGAAAGCAGGATTTATTGAAAGGACAGAAAAGCTCCCACAATGGGAGGGGACCCGGGGAGGTTGCCCCAGGTACTTTTATATGTGCTCATTTTCCTTATTCTAAAGTTTGTGAAGAAGCGAAATTTACAGATGACAAAACAGCCTTATGTCTCAGATGGACAAGTCTGTGATTCAAGGGCCTCTTCTCTTTGGAGTCACCTATTAGTGAGAAGAACACTGCGATGACAAAATTTCATTTTATTCATTCTTACTATCTCGTTATTACTTCTGAACACGGCAAATCAATCAGTAGGAAACTTTGAAACAGTGATTACTCAAGTAGAGTCTGCATAAGGACCGTCTACAAATTCCCAGGCCCCACCCAGTCCTCTTGAATGTCTTGCACGGACCTGGAGAAACTGCATCTTAACAGGGACCCGGGATGATTTTTCTGCCCACTAAGACTCCAAGAACCCCTGACCTAATAATTCAGTCCAGCAAAACACACCCTTATGTTACTTATGAGGGACTAGAAAATGAGATAGATACATTCTTTCCAGGCAATTTTCTCCAGCTCAGCACCAAAATTCTTGAGAGTATTCAGTCGACACCTGAATCCTTGTCCAGATTTCCAAGAATAGACCCTTTCCTCCTTTCGTCTACTTTTAACTGGGTAGAAGACAGTTATAATGCATGAGATGCTGCAGGACTGGCTCCTGTCTGTCTTTTCCCTGGCTGTACCACCACAGACACCAAAGCATCACTTCTGAGCCATAGTTCCTTCATCTGTAACAAGAAGGATTCTGCCTATCTCAAGGATATCTTAAAATATTGAAAGGAAGAAAAATGAAGGTGGGAGTATTTATACAGTAGACACTCAATAAATACTGGTTTAGGTAAAAGCATGTGGGGTTTTGCAGGGAGACTGTATGTTCTTGCTCAGAAGCAGGCATCTAGGAACACATAGAGAAAGCAAGGCATTTTGTTTCCTGTTGACATATGTATAGCGTGAAGCATCAGATATCTACAATAAGTTGAACTTGCAGACAATCAGGGACTTGGGAGTGGCCCGATCTTTTGTTTGATGTTCCACCTATCCAGAGGGGCAGTAATACATTAACTATCTCTCGTTATTTGATAACCACTCTGAAACCCGGTAAAGCTCACCACTTACTTGATCCAGACACATGCCAGTCTTTACATTCTCTGATGGAAATGTCATTATCTAAGCTTATTTTAATCCTTCCACTATGGGCCTTGTTGTCAAATGTTATCTGTGAAGACAAGAAGAGGGTCAAAAACATATCTGTAATTTTTGAAGCCAGGATATCCCTATGCATGAATCAGGAAACAATTCTTTCGAGTGGACAGGAGTCCCAGATTCTTGCCTCTAGTCTGTTGCTGATTCTGTTCATCCTTGGGAAGTTCCCTTTATTTCTCTGAAATAAGAAGGTTGAACTAGATCTTCTGTGGAGAACTTGTAGTCTCTAAAGCCCTATGTTCTGGAGCAGAATTTCACCTCCTTCCCATTCTAAGTACCCACAAGATGCCCTGTTGACATGAGCAAGAAGAATAAATATACAACCGTGCCTTCACCCAACTTCCAGCAGGACTGTAGTGAGGGGTAGATTTTTAGTGCTTCTACAATTCTTACTAATACAGAGCTCACTATTTCTGCCTAAAGACATTTTAGGTGGCACCACCCAAGAATTACAAAGGGTTTGGTGACAGAGAGTCAAGAGCCACTTCAGGACTCCAGTCGCCAAGCAAGGAAAAGCTATGCCCAAACACCTTCCATAGTTATTTTACTGTCTTCCTCACTCATGTCCTCTCCTTCTCCCATGCAGGGACAGCACAGCAAGAAAATCAGTCCACTTTTTTTTCTGCCTCGTCTCTTAGGCTCTCAAGTGCTGAAGAAAAAGATTTCTTAGAAAAGTCTGTCATGTAAATGAATTTTATTGACGCTTCTCCATGTGGGGTAATTAGAAATCACTTCAGATAGAAGATTTCAAACAACTTTAAGGGTTGAGTAACTCTAATTCTTATGATGAATTAGAAGCTTCCTTGACAGACAACCGAGGGCACATACAGTGTCTACTTATGTCCACAAGAGCTGAAGGTCCCAGTCCATGGCCACACACAAGGAAGGTGCTCTGTGCCACTTGCTTGAGTCAGAAATGCTTGCCAAGGATGAATCATGCTTTTCCCACAGAAAGGGCCTCGGGGTCTCACAAATAATAGGTGCTCACTAAATATATATTGAGTAAATAAACTGTGACTTAACGTCAATCACATTTCAGTAAGACTCAGAAGAAGCTGAATTCCTCAAACAAAAAAAGGAAAATACTGGATGAGATTAGATAGCACAGAAAAAAAAAAATTAGTGAATTTGAAAACATAGCAATAGAAACAATCCAAAATGAAACACACACAAAAAGCAGATAAACATAAAACAAACCGAGCATTAATTAGGTATGGGACAGCTTCAGGTGACCAAATACTGATAAAATTGGAATCTCTGAAAGATGGCAGGGGTAGGGGGAAGTGGAAGAAAAAATATTTGAGGAAATCATGCTGAATAAATATCAAATGTAATGACAACTATAAACCCACATATCCAAGGTGCTCGGTGAACTCTAAACACAGGAAACATGAAAAAAACCAACATGAAAGCATTTCACAATCAAGTTGCTTAAAATCAGATAAAGAGAAAATTTTAAAAGTATAAACAGAGGGAAGAAATGTATGCCATACAGAACAAAGATAAAGATGACAGATTTCTCATCAGAAATAATACCAGAAGAACATCTTTAAAGCGCTGTCGGAAAAAAAAAAATGAACCTAAAATCTTTTTTTTTTTCAAGTTTTCAAGCAAAGTTTATTTGGAAAGTAAATTGAGAGAGAAGGAGAGAGATTCACCTCCCCAAGGTAGAGGAGGGGGCCAAAGCTAAGAAAACATGACAGCCAATGCTCAAAGAGTCATGTGGAGACAGCAGAGTTTAACAAAGCAATGGTTAACCTAGAATTCTATACCCAGAAACTACACTTAAAAAATGAAGATTTGGAGTACAATGGAAGTTGCCAGAGACTGGGAAGCATAATGGGAAGGCATAAAGAGGGGTTAGAAATGGGTACAAAAATACAGCTAGATGGAAGGAATGAAATCTAAAGTTCAGTAGCACAATAGAGCACTGTAGCTAACAATATTTTATTGCATATTATTAGATAAATAGAGATATCGATTTAGAATGTTCCTAACATAAAGAAATCATCAATGTTAATGGATATCCTTATTTGATCATTATACACTTTATGTTTGTATCAAAATATCACCTGTGCCCCATAAATATGAACAACTACTATGTGTTCATGAAGACATTTGTTAAAAGATGCTACAAAGCTGGGCTGGGTGGCTCAGCCTGTAATCCCGCGCTTTGGGAGGCTGAGGTGAGTGGATGGCCTGAGCCCGCAGGTTCGAGACCCGCCCGGGCAACATGGCGAGACCTCATCTCTACAATAAATTTAAAAAATCAGCCGGGCATGGTAGCGCGCGCCTGTAGTTCCAGCTACTCGGAAGGCTGAGGCGGAAGGATCGCTGGAGCCCAGCAGGTCGAGGCTGCGGTGGCTGGGAACGGCCACTGCACTCCAGTCTGGGCGACAGAGGGAGACTCCAACTCAAAAAAAAAAAAAAAAAGATGCTACTAATTTTTTTTAAAAAACTAACTAAAAAAGGAATTAAAACGCTTTTTTATACATACAAAAGCTGAAATAATTCAACAGCAGCAGACCTGCACTATAAGAAATGTTTAAAATGCCCTTTTGGGAGAAGAAAATAATAATACCAGATAGATACCTGGAACTACCCACAAGAATGAAGCACTGGAAATGGGAACTACATGGGCAAACACAAAGACATTTTTTCTTATTATTTAAATCACTTTAAAGGTGATTGGTTGTTTAAAGCAAAAATAAGAATAATGTTTTGTGGCGTTTATAACTAATATATAAATAAACTATATGACATCAATAACGTCGAGGCCAAGAAGGGAGAGATGAAAGTACATTGTTGTAAGGGTTTTTTTTTTTTGTATGTGAGTTGGAGTCTCACTCTGTCACCCAGGCTAAAGTGTAATGGCACACTCATATCTACTGCAGACTCTACCTGCTGGGTTCAGGCAATCCTTCTACCTCAGCCTAACTACTTAGGACTACGGGTGCACACCACCCCACCTAGCTAATTTTTTTATTTATTATAGAAACAAGGTCTCGTCAAGTTGCCCAGGCTGTCTCCAACTCCTGGACTCAGGCAATCCTCTCACCTCTGCCTCCCAAAGTGCTGGGATTACAGGCCAGATTACATCTGGCCTGCTGTGAGGTTCTTCTACGTATTCCCAGCGGTTTAATATAACCTGAAGGTAGACTGTCATAAGTTAAAGATGTATAGTTCAGATCCCAAACATGAAAACATTCATGGTGAGGAGACTCAGTAACAAGCACCCTTGGCAGTGGTAACCTTAAGCAGACAGGCTGCTGAGAGCCGACACAGAACCTGCAAACCCCTGTTCCTTTTGTGTCTGAACATTTATCTACTCTCTGCCAGGCACTGGTCTTGGTACTGGAGACAGTAACAAACAAGACAGGGTCCCTGTTCTTGTAGAACTTACATTGAGGTGCAGAAGACATATAACCAGATAAAACAATTTTTCTCCAGACTGGAATCAAATGCGGCCCGGCCCACACTTACAGTCAGAGTAAAGTCATAGCAATCAGGGAGCTCTTGATGACGAACTGTCTGCAAATTAATGGCTTTCAGTTTAAACTGGAGCTCCACTGTTAGGAGTCTAGAAAACAGAGGAGACTTTAGTTCCGTGAAAATGTATACACACAAACGTAAATTACACTCCCATCTGCTTCCCTCACCTGTGGAAGTCCAGCGATAAGTTGAGTTTATTTTCTTCTGGTGTTCCAATGTGAAAAGGTTCGTCTGGCTCCACAAAGAAGCATTCTGCCACAGAAAGGAACAAAAACATGACATAGAGCCTAAAATAAATCAATGAAACTGCGTTTTGAAAGGTTAATACATCTAAAACTCGTTATTCAGATTCTATTATTTTTCTGAATTCAGATTTTAAGAGCTAAACATCAATATCACTTGGTTACAATGACTCATTTGTTTTTAAGACATCCGTATCTACATTTCTGGAGTTGATCCGAGCTAGGGAAACATCTCAACTCTGTCTCATTAGTGTTCTATAGAATGCTATCATCCTTCCTGTCTTTTTAAGCATAGATAAACTTTGAATCTTCCCTCTCCCTTTTTTTTTTTGTCATTTAAGCATAGGATTTGAAGCACTTGCAGTGACTAAGATAAAATTTACTAAAAGGCTTAGGAATCTGCTTTTTTACTATTATGTGCTGACAATTTTTCCTCAATAATCACTTAAAAACAAAAAAAGGAAAGATTAGAAAGATTTTGCTTGTTTATGTTTACTACTCCTCTGCAAAAAAAAAAAAAAAAAAAGAGAATTATAGTGGATATTCTTTAAAGTATTTGTATATTTATTTATTTATTTATTTATTGAGTTGGAGTCTCACTCTGTCGCCCAGACTGGCCGCTCCCGGCCACCGCAGCCTCGACCTGCTGGGCTCCGGCGATCCTTCCACCTCAGCCTTCCAAGGAGCTGGAACTACAGGCGCGCACTACCACGCCCAGCTGATATTTTTTATTTATTGTAGAGATGAGGTCTCACCAAGCTGCCCAGGCAGGTCTCAAACCCGCGGGCTCAGGCAATGCGCTCACCTCAGCCTCCCAAAGCGCGGGATTATAGGCTGAGCCACCGAGCCCGGCTGTATATTTATTTTTTAAGTATATGTATTTCAGGTACAAATTGCAAATAAAACTTTGCTAATAAGAATAAGCTGTGCATTCCAAGTTCTGATTCTTTTTCCTCCTCCTCAACCTACCTCCAAAGATGCTAGCTGGTAAGTTCTATTGGGTCAAGGAAGTTTTATATACATCAAGATTTTGCAAGTGTAACTTTTTTTTTTTTTTTTTTAGTTGGAGTCTCACTCAGTCGCCCAGACTGGAGTGTAGTGGCCGCTCCTGGCCACCGCAGCCTCAGCCTGCTGGGCCCGGCGATCTTTCCGCCTCAACCTTCCAAGTAGCTGGAACTACAGGCACGCGCTACCACGCCCGGCTAATTTTTTTGACTTACTGTAGAAATGAGGTCTCACCAAGTTGCTCAGGTGGGTCTCAAACCCGCGGGCTCAGGTAATCCACTCACCTCAGCCTCCCAAAGCACTGGGATTACAGGCTGAGCCACCGAGCCCGGCACAAGTGTAACATTTTGTAAGCATCATATTTATCTATTTAACTGTCATATCCATCATGAAAGGGGGTGGAATATAGTGGCTAAGAACACAGACAGCCTGGGTCAAATTTCAGCACTGTCTCTTCTAGCTCCATCCTGGGTAGATAACTTAATTTTGAATCTTTTTGTGCATTTTTGAGATAGGGTCTCACTCTTTTGCCCAGGCTGAAGGGCAGTGGTACGATCACGGCTCACCACAGCCCCAAACTCCTGGGCTTAGGTGATCCTTCTGCCTCAGCCTCCTGAGTAGCTGGGACTACAGGCATGCACCACCATGCCAAGCTAATTAAAAAAATTTCTTTTTGTAAAGACTAGGTCTCACTATGTTGCCTAAGCTGGTCTCAAACTCCTGGGCTCAAGTGATTCTCCTACCTCAACCTGTTGAATTGCTGGGATTTCAGGAATGAGCCACCATGCCTGGCCATTTTTGTCTTCTATTAAATGGAGATAATAATAAGCCCTGCCATTTTTGTTTGTTTGTTTGTTTTTAGGATTCTTGAGTTATAACAAGGGGCTCACAACAGTACCTGACACACAATCATTGCTATATAGTTCTTACTATGCCCTAATAGCATAGACCAAATCAATGTCTTCAGAGTTGAAGTTACAGGCTTTAAGTATCAACCAAGGAGCTAAGAATTGTTCTAGGTTATAGAAAAACATCACCAGTTTCAATTTCTGGATCAATGTCAAAAGTGTCATTTCCAGGATAGATGCTTCCTCGCTTGTAGAAGTGCTGACAGATTGCCATCGCAGACTGCTGGGTGCCCTTGTTCTCGTAAGCATGATTCCCCACCGAGACATTGCGGAGCTGCAAGTACTTTGGCCAAAAGGAGAAACAGAAAATGGGAATGCCAGCCAGGGTGGAAGTGAAGCCCCATGCCCCTTCGTCCCCACCTTTGAAACTGGCAGGCTCCTCCCTCTCTCTGGGTGGAGATATTCACAAGGACATGTGGAGTAAGTGATTTGACGTGATGCACCAGGAAGGCAAAGGGAAAGGGCAGAGGGTAAAGGCCACTCACAAATTAGAGCTCTGGGCTCAAGTCTCATTTCTGTCACAAACTTTCTGAGCTTCTAGTTCCTTATCTGCAAAATTAAAGTCTGGAGCCACATCATCTTGGAGGTTCTCTCCTCCCTGTGAGACTGTGTTCAGGAAATGATGTTTACGTTCAGTGTAAATACTAATTTCATTTGTCTTTAAACTATTTCTTGTAAGGTCAGAGAGAGTTCTACTGTAACACAGTTGTTCCAGGCGAACCAGCAAAACCTACTCTTAAAAGAAAAAAGATAGATAGATTTAATCTTTATCTTTGCAAGAATATGGTTTAATCACTTTCATAGCAATACTCTTCATCCTAGTGAGTTCTCTAAATGAAACAAAATATTACTTTTACAAGTGAGAATCTTGGAGTACCCTGGAATAACTGTCACCTTAAACTCTTCATGGATTTTCGTAGAGGTTTTCAAAACAAACTGTCTGAGAACAAAGTGTTTCAGAGAAACATGTCTGGCTCAGTTGGTCATACAAAGGTAAGGATATGGCATCTATCTCTCTTGAAATTAACAATTTTGTGCAGTGGACACATAGAAAAATACCAAGGGTGCCAAAAGAACGTATACACATTTTTAAGAGATATTATCTATGTATTACTTTTTGAAGTTAAATTGAATTGCGGTAGCAATGTGCAATAAGATGTTTGCTCAAAAGATGGCATTAATCAAGTGACTGCCAGCATCACCGTGTAACAGGCAGGACAGTCAAAGAAAATGGTGGAAGCATGACTGTCCTTCAAGGGGCACAAGACCATTTTGAGGTGGTATCTGAAATTCGAGAATGTCGTGGAAGTACGACGACAATAGAGGCATGAGTATGCAACAGAACCTCCAACACACCTGACAATTGCACGCATTCCGTGATAAGTTTGAGACACATGGTCCTGTGTGTGATGTACACAGGGGAAGTTTCTGGAGGCCTCACACAGCAAAAAGTCCTGCTGCTTCTGCTGTGGTGTTGGAACAGTTAACATGGTCACCACAGAATCTATCAAACAACGTGCACGCGAGACAGGAGTCAGCAGCATAAACATATGACGCATTCTTAAAACAGCAAAATGGAAAGTTATGAAGTTCACTGCTCTAATATCAGCACTTGAGACCCACAGTAGATGCTCAAATATTTGCCAAACTAATGGTGAGTTGAAAAATTATTATAATGCAATAGTAGCACTTTGCTGCTAGAGCTAATCTGTACACAGTGAGTTGGTAAACTGTTAGGATAAGATATGCGATTACAACACCGTTAGGATTGGGAAAATGAGCACAAAATCTACAGTAACAAGTAAGTCGTACAAGTTTCTTAACAGCAATGTGTTCTACCCATATGGGGAAAATAGCATAATGCTGGAGATATTCGGTTCAGAGATTTTTGTTTTCCATTTAAGACACCAATTAGACCAGTGTGCATGGAACAAGGGGTGTTTAATGAGAGGTAAATCTGGAAAAGCATACAGGGGTCACCAAGCACAGAGTCAAACCTGTGATGAGGCCCCGTGGCCCTTCTGATGCCCACCATGTATGAGGAGGGGGACCCCCAAAAAACCGGAATTTATTTATAAAAAGAGTGTATTTATTCTTACATGTTTAAGTGAAGAGTTCAAAGTATTCTCTGATGCAACACACCTATGGAGACACTTTTTCCACTGCTCAAAGCAGTTTTTGAACTTGTCGATTTTGATGTCTTTAGTGCTTCTGCCGTTACCTCTTCCACATAGCAAAATGTTTCTCTTTGAGGACTATTTTCATCCAAGGAAATCCAAAAAAGTCATTTGGGGCAAGATGGAGTGAATACGGAGGATGGGGCCCAGAGGTCATGCATGCCATTTTTGGTCAAAAACTGCTGAGCACTCAGCATGGTGTGTGCAGGTGTGCTCATAAATCACCCAGCCATGAAATGGGCAAACACATTGAAAGAATCTCCAAAAAAAATTCACTGAAGTCAAACACAGCCTCTCGCAACAACACTAGCTGGTTCAATGATGCTGATGGGTTCCTAGAACACTTACCGAGCCAGGAAGCCTGCATTACAAGGGTTGGATCCACCCTCCAAAAAATAATTCTGTTGTTTTTTTTTTTTAGGATTCCCTCTCGTATGTGTTTTACGGGCTTAAAATTCTAAAGACATAACCACCAGCACTGCAGGTACGTACTAACATTAGAAACTACAGCCAGACTTCCTCACTGTCCCCATAAGGCTCTTTGTGGTGGTCTGAGCAACTGGCAAGAAGCGGATAATCTAGGGAGGGGGCAGGGCTGTGTCCAACTTAAAGACTGCTCTGTGCCTGAGTCAGAGTATTCTGGGAAAGAAATAGGAGACTATGGTTGGAGCTAACTGGTGGAAGTAAAGATGGTAAGACTGTACAGGACACCTAGTGGCGGTGACCCTGCGGGGGGGGGGGTCTTTCATCGGGCTGGGCATCCATCTCGTCTGGCCTCTGCAGTTCGTCCTTGAAAGAAGTAAGATTTTACTCAGATTCATGGGCCCCAGGTCATCCTTTGGGTGATATGAAGGTTCTTAGCCAAGGTGTCTGGCACTAAATGTCAGCAGTGGTAGGCAGGTAGGTGGGAAGGATGGGAAATCAACATAAACAAGAATTTATAAGCTTTGTGTGAGCTGCAAGAATAAATGACTCCAAGAAGACACAGAGGCCTTTCAGCCTAAACAATTGACTGGGGTATCTGGCTTGCAGCAATGGGAGCGCCTGCATGCCAGATAGAGAGCCCCTCAGCTGGGTGTCGTGGAGGAAATGTCTGCAGGAAAAGGACAAACCCTTGAGGACTACTCAAATGTAAAAGGCAGATGAAAGAAAAGGGGACACTTAGGCTGACCCAAAATGCCCAAGGAAATAAGAGGAAAGCCAGGACATCGTCTTAAAATAACTAGGTCTTGATATTCAAATACGGAAGCATATATAAAGGGGACCCAAGTAAAACAGAATGTATTAATAAAAAATTGTGTATTTAGTCTTACATGTTAAACTTTAGTCACCTTCAAAGTACTCTCTGTTTGATGTAATATAACATCAAAACTCTTTTTTCACTGCCTAAAACAGTTTTTCTTAAAAAAAAAAAAAAATAGAGACAGGGTCTTGCTATGTTGGTCAGGCTGGTCTCGAACTCCTAGTCTCAAGTAATCCTTCTTTCTCAGTCTCCCAAAGTGCTGGGTTCTAGGCATGAGCTGCCACGCCTGATCTCAAAACAGTTTTTGAACTCATCAGTTTTGAAGCCTTTTAGTGCTTCTTCTGCTATTTTTTGTTTTTGTTTCACCTTTTTCTTCCACATCGGCAAAATGTTTCTCTTGGAGAACTTTTTTGCTTTTTTTTTTTTTGAGTTGGAGTCTCATTCTGTCGCCCAGACTGGAGTGCAGTGGCTGCTCCCGGCCACCACAGCTTCGACCTGCTGGGCTCCGGGGATCCTTCCACCTCAGCCTTCCAAGTAGCTGGAACTACAGGCGCATGCTACCACGCCCGACTGATTTTTTATTTATTGTAGAGATGAGGTCTCACCAAGTTGCCCAGGCGGGTCTCGAACCCGCGGGCTGAGGCAATCCACTCACCTCAGCCTCCCAAGGCACGGGATTACAGGCTGAGCCACCGAGCCCGGCGAAAGAACAGCTTCTAAACAAACTTAATATCTAAGTCTAAAATATATTCAGCTTGATTTGCACATTGCCTTT
>CAUYQG010169076.1:0-16786 GCA_963574415.1 Tarsius wallacei | reverse complement strand
GTGGGTGTTGAGTGCACCTGTGACCCTGGCCCTAGGAGGCCACCCGCCCCCCACAACTTTCCCGCCTCTCCACCCCATCCCCTACAGCTCACTGTACCCTGCCCCTGCTGGCAGCCCTGTGCCTCAGGCACCCTGGTGCTCCCCCACTGGGTCTCACTTTCCATCTGTGTAGACTGATCCCGCCTGACCTGTCCAGCCTGGAAGGCTAGGAGAGGGGATATGAGGAGTGGCAGGTACTAGGTATCGGCTGCAGGGGTAAGTGCAGGATGGGGACTGTTCCAGGGGCTCCTGTCAGTGCCACCGAGCGACAGTATACCCCAGCATCCTAGGGTCTTCGGGTTTGGGGTTGTGGGGGTTCTGAGGGAGCCAGCCCGCCACAGTCTTTCCACCCGTGCTCAGCCTTGTCTCACTGGTGCCTGTGCCCAGCAGGTGGTGCTAGTGGGCCCCCAGGTCCCTATCCAATTTCTGGGTGGCTTCCCTGCAGACACACTCCAGGGATGGGGACTGGGAACCCAAAAGGCCCCTGGCTCTGTGGGGCCCAGATTTGCCCTGGAGAGGTGCACTGACGTGCAATGGTTCTGCCCTGGCCCTTGGGGCTCCTGCTGGCTGCAGATGAGAAGGAGAAAGTGCTGGTCTCAGGAAGACACCCTGAGCTCACTGTCCTCACCACGTTAACAGCAAAGATGGTGTGTGTGCCCCTTGCTTGCCCCCTCCCCCTCTTGGGTCCCATGCTTCACTTCAGTTTCTATGTGTCCCTGTTACATGTGGGGCTGCTCCTAGTCAGCTGGTCTGGCCAAGTTGCTGGAAAATTATAGAGTAGCATGCACCCCTCACCCCCAGGGCAAGTTGTGGAGGGCAGTGTTGAATTGATGAGTGTCAGGGGGACATGTCTGAGGGCAGCCCTCAGGAAGTAGGTCTGGGGCAGAGGGGAATGCAAGGAGGGGAGAGGGCACCAAGACGAGGGCTTGCACGGCCTTCTCCCTTCTAACCTGTCAAACTATTCCCTCTCAGGGTCCCCAGAGGAAGAAACAGCCTGTGGAGGCAGGCAGAGGCTGAGGCCCCTGCAAACTGGTGACCAAGTCAGGGTCATGTGGGATTTCCTGCCCAGGTGCTGAGACAGCAGGCCATGTATCTCACTTGACAGGAGGCACCCTGGTCAGCACGGGTGGCCGGGCCCAGGTTCCACTCTGATCAGCAGCATAGCCAGAGAGAGATCCCAGGTCCCCTGCCTCCCCGTCGGTCGGCCAGCACTCCACACAAAGGCCTGGGCAGCCTCTGGACATTAGTCCCAGCCCCAGCACAGCCCAGCCCCCACGCTGATGTCACCACACCCAGACCTTGGAGGCCCCCTCTGGCTCCGCCTCCTGGGAGAAGGCTCTGGAGTGAGTAGGGGAGGGTGGCAGTGCTGGCTGGACAACCGCCCTGGGCAGGAGAGAGAGGGAGAGACAGAGACACACACAGAGAGACGGTGAAAAGCAGACTCCGAGAGATACCCAGAACGAGCCTCGGAGCAAGGCAGAGGAAGAGGGGAAGCGTGTTTGCAGAGTGTCCTAGGTCTGTGGCCCCAGCTTCCTGATTCCTCCGTAAAGGTGGCAGCTGCACCCGGGCTGGTGACTCACGGAGTGGGCAGCTGGGACCCAGGTAAGGTTGGGCTGCCCACTGTCCTGGCAATTAGGAGAGGGTTTGTTGGGTGTGGGGGAGTTGTGGGCTTGGGCACCTCTGCCCCATAGCCACTTGCTCCTGGCCCTGGGCTCCATTCATAGCAGCCATTGAATGAAAGTGACCTGAGTCTAGACAGATGGAGGCTTGTATCCTGGTAAAGGGAAGAGTCAAGGGGCATGGTGTCCATCTAACCATCTCTGGACCAAGGCTGGGGACATCCTGGGGTCAGGGTAGCAGATGTTCTGAGGTGGGAGAGAGAAAGAAGGAGCGGGGTGAGAGAGAGAGAGAGAGAGAGAGAGAGAGAGAGAGAGAGAGAGAGAGAGAGAGAGGCGCCCCTGTCTCTGTCTCTTTGTCTCCTTTGCTTTCTCTCCAGTGGTTTATATCTCTCTTTGGGTAAGTCACTTCCTTCATCTGTGCCTCAAATTTCCCATCTGTGAAATGGGAGTATGAAGTCCCAGGAACCAGGGTTGCTGTGGGACAAGGTAAAAACAGGTATAGGTATAGAGCTATAAATACAGTTTGTGTTCTCTGTTTTCAATTTGAAAAGAAATTAAGTTGAACATGGTCTATTCTTAGTTTTAGAAGTAAAATGTTTATCTTGTAGTTTTTCCTAACGCGTGGCCCTTAATTCTGCACCCTCACTACCCTCCATCCTCCAGGGACCCAGACCTTTAATGAGAGCATTGGTTCTGTCCTGGCTCTGGGGGCTCCTGTTGGCTGGGGAGCCAGCACCACGACCCGAGTACTGTCTTTAGACATAGTGCCCTGTGGCAGCTGCTGAAGCCACTGTCCCGCCAGGCACCCAGACTGGTGCAGGTCTCTGGAAGGACCAGGGCAGGGGTCAGGGCTCGGGTGTCAGGTAGTGTCATGGGCAGAGGATCAAATGCCCCAGCGCCTCTGAATGGGCCCTGTGAAAAATTGATGCTTACCCTAGGAGACAGGGTGGGGGAGCCGGAGGGTCCTCATGTCAGGGCCTGTGGGCTGGGGCTGCCTTGAAAGTCACACTGGTCTACAAGTCTTTCCTGAGACCATCTCTGGGACTGGTCCTGTGCTGCAGACAGGGTGATGGGTCAGAACCTTCTCTACTGGCCGTGTCCTGCCCTGGGTCAACTCTCTGACTTTGGAGGCAGAGATGGGTCATATCCAGACAACATAATTCATATAGTCAGGATGGGATAATGGAA
Source organism: Tarsius wallacei (assembly GCA_963574415.1). Lineage (NCBI taxonomy): Eukaryota > Metazoa > Chordata > Mammalia > Primates > Tarsiidae > Tarsius > Tarsius wallacei. Next base: position 13,940 of record CAUYQG010169076.1, on the reverse strand, counting down.
AACACGGCATCTTGGCAACTTGCAGGTAGTCAGGGAAGGCATCCTGGAGGAGCTGCCATCTGAATTGAACCACGAGCCAGAGATGAGAATTTATTAGTCAAAGTTCGAGGTAGGAAGCCCAATGTATGCAAGGACCAGATGGTATGAAAAGAGCTTGTTTCAGGAACAGTGAGTCACTGAGGATGTCTAAGTGCAAGGGCAGGGAAGGAAGAAACAGCAAGAGGAAAGACTGAGACATCGGCGGGGGCCCAGTTGTGCTGGGTCTTAAAAGCCAGGCTTGGGAGGGTGGGGCTTAGGTCCTCTATCGTGAAGGCTGTGAGTGTTCTGGAAAGGTTTCTGGCAGGGTATGCTGAGTGCAGGTCATGCTCAGCCCATTACCTTCTCCTTGGGCCAGGCCACCCGTCGCCCACAGTCCTGGGGTAGCTCTGAGCTAGGAGGCTGGAGACTAAATCCTTGTCTTAAATTTGTCCTGCCCTGCTGCTGTGTGACCTTGGGCAAGTCTTGATCCCTCTCTGGGCCCCCTTTCCCAGATGTCTGAGGTGGGGCTAGGCTTGCTACTTTCCAGGAGCCCTCTGGGAATCTGAATGACAGTGGCCAAGAAAGGAACTCAGCTCTTCAGCAGTGGAGCTGGTGGTGGTGGCTTGAGGCTCAGGTCACGCGGGCTGAGTTGTGGCCAGAGGGAGAGAAGCCAGGAAGGGTTCCCTGGAGGGAGGAGTGGCTGCGGCTTTGGGAGGAGCCCAGGTGACCCCAGCCAGGCTCAAGGCTGCCAGGGTCAGCCTGTCTGGAGGCGTAACATGGTCCCTCTCCCCGCAGAACTGTGCCTGGCCAGGCGGGCAGCAGGGGCGCCTGACTCAGAACCATGGTGATTCTCCAGCAGGTGAGTGCTCCCCTGCCCACTGGCCCTTCTCTCTAGGCTCTCAGAGCCAGGGATCGTTGGGCGCCCGGTCCTGCCCCAGACCATGTTCTGTCATCTGCATGCTCACTGGCAGAATACTCTCCCCAGTGTTTCTCTTGGAAAATTTCTCCTTAGGCTTCAAAACCCAGCCATGAAACTTCCCTGACCCTCTCCCCCAGGCCCAGTCTGGAACCGGTCCCCCTGGATATGGCAGCTGGGGCCTCCTTCTCTCACTGACTCACCCCACTGAATAGAATTGATTGATTTACACACATCTCTGAATCCTGGGCATCCAGGCAGTGGAACAGCATGCACAAAGGCCCAAATGTAGGCAAGTCCTCGGGGAAGAGGGAGAGGAGTTTGGCAAGGTCCCCAAAGCCAGCAAGGAAGGGCCCTGAGCCTGAAGGGAGCAGTGAGTGGGGGGGACATGGCCCAAGCTGGAGCCCCTTGGGGTTTTATGGGAAGAAGCAGAGGTGCTGTCCTCAGCTGAGTCCGCGAGTCCCCCTCCCACTCAGGGCCGCAGCAGCCTCTGACCCTCAGCCCTTCCCCGTGACCAGCCTGAGGCTCTAATGAGCGCCTGTTCTCCAGAGCCGGAGCAGGAATGTGGGCCCTGAGCCAGGTGGGCCTGGCAAGGGGCCTGTGGCTTGCGGGGCTGTGTGCTGTGGGGGCTCGGCCAGTGGCTGCCCATCCTCCAGGGTCACCATAGGCTGAGGAAGCAGCCTTCCCCACAGCCCCGAGGCCACATCTTTGAACAGCGTGTTTGAATGTGGGTGTGTGTATGTGAGGAGGTGGGCCTCAGGGCAGGGCCAGTCTCTGTCCCAGGGGCTGGAGGAGGTACCTTCTGAGGTGAGCCATGAGCCATAGGTGAGAATCCATTAGTCGGAATTCCAGGTAGAAGGACCAGTGTACACAAGGTTCCTCCAGAGACCCTTGGCCCTAGAGCCTTTCAGAGGCCCATCAGAGATGGCCAGGATCTATAAGAAAAAGAAAGCCAGGTTCACCGAGTGTTTGCTGTGCGCCAGGGCCTGGGCCACAGGTAGGGCTGGGGAATGGGCACATGCCTGGAACTCCTTAGCCCTCACAGCATGTCTTTCCTCAGGGGGCCTCTGAGGCAGGCCTCTGGTTGACTGTATCCCCCCGTCCCACTCCCAACCCCTGCCCCTCCTGTCTGCCCTGGCCTGGCCCACCTCATCCTGTGAACAGTCTGTCTGGAGCAGGTGTTTATGAGTAAACGCTGGCTCTGCCCACCCTTCAAAATCAAAGTACATTTCTGCTATATCTTTGGTCCTGAGAAAGGCCCCAGCTCTGGGGAGCCGACCAGCTTTGCTATTCTACAAGCAGAGCCCACACACCTGGCCTCATCTTGGGCTTTGTTATTGATGAGTGGGAGGGCCTTGGGTATATCACTCAGCCTGCCTGAGCCTCAGTTTTCTCACCTGTAATACAACGATTAAACACCTCTTTTCCTAGCCAGGCGCAGTGGCTCACATCTATAATCCCAGCACTTTGGGAGGTGGAGGCTAGAGGATTGCCTGAGCCCAGGGGTTCAGTACTAGTCTGGGCAACTTGGCAAGACCTCATCTCTACAGTAAATTAAAAAATTAGCTGGGCGTGGTGGCACACATCTATGGTTCCAGCTACTTGGAAGGCTGAGGTGAAAGCATCCCCAGAGCCCAGCAGGCCGTGACTGTGAGTGTGCCACTGTACTCCAGCCTGGATGACAAAGTGAGACTCTGACTCAAAAAATAAGCAAAAATTTCTTTTCCTGCAACGGCTACTGGGAGCCTCTCTGGTCTGCCTCCTGCCTCCCCTTATCCTGCCACTTCCTCCCATGTCCTGAAAGATCCACAGAACACTTGGCCTCCCCTTCTTGCCTGGTTAACTTCTACTCAGGCCTCGGTGGCCTCTGCTCTGCAAATCCCAGAGTCTGGATCATACTCTGCCTTTCTTCCCTGCCTACCTGGGGCCTCCTAGGGAGCCCTGGACCTGAGGACCAGCCTTTACCCTACCACTTGGAGATGGCGCTCTGTGCTGAATGAATAAGTTGTGGTTACACCACCATTTGGCCCCAGGGGCTGGGTTTGAATTCTGATTCCATCACTTTCCAGCTATGTGACTGTAGGCACATAGCTGACCCCATTTTCTTTTCCGTAATAAAGCGCTGATAATGGTACCTACCTTATTGGGATGTTTGAGAATAAATGTCAAGGCATGTAAAATGCTTAGCCCAGTGCTTGACACAGAGCTCATAAAGGTTAGCTGCCATGACAACTACCACTGATAAAATAATACTAATAATGTTCCTGGGTATAGGACTTCCCCATTCTTTTTTCTCTGTCACTTTATTTTGGATTTTAAAAAGTCTCGGGACCTCAAGCGATATGATAGTTCTTTTTCCATGTGTAGAGTATCATTGTATAGTACACACCAATGACACAGATCCATCCATCCATCCATTCATCCATCCATCATCCATCTATTCATCATTCATCCATCCATCATTCATCCATCCATCCATTCATCCATCCATCCATCCATCCATCCATTATCCATCCATCCATAATTCATCCATCCATCTATCCATCCATCCATTCTCCATGCATCCGTAATTCATCCATCCATCTATCCATCCATTATCCATCCATCCATCATCTATCCACCCGTCCGTCCATCCATCCGTCCATCCATCACCTAGCCTTTCTAAGTCTCCTGTATAGGCACAGGAGACATCTCATAAAAACAGGCTAAGAACCCAAATCTCTTCACTCATGAAAAAAGTGTATTCATTTGTTATAGGTTCTAATTCATCAGAGGGAGCATCCATGGTGGTCCTCCTATGTGCCAGGCACTATATACATGATCATTTTACCTCAATAAAATGGAAAAGGTAGGGGCCTCTGTGCCATATCTCAGGTGAAGACAGTGAGGCTCAGATAGGGCAATTGAAGTATAAGCTGGGGTAGGTCCAGACAGGATAGGGAGTCATGATGGTGTTGAGGGGACAACAGGCAGGAAGAGGAGGCCTTAAGAGGGGCTGCCGTACAGGGCACAGGGCTGTGGCACAGGAACAGGCACAGGGAGAAGAGGTCAGACTGCCCGTGCAGGGTGCTCTCTGCAGAACATGGGCTTTCCTGGGGACCGTATGCAGTCTGGATAAACCATAGTGTTGAGGGCCTCAGGAGTGGGATGAGGGCGCCTGGGATTCCTAGTGTGTCAGAGGCTGCCTGCTCCAGCCACATTCTCACTCGCCCACCAAGCGGTGCACCATTGTACCGCTTCTCTGTGCCAGGCTGTGCCTAAAGGATGCCAAGATAAAGTACCATTCCTTGCCACAAAAGAGTTCCCACGGTAATGGAGGAGACAACTTAGAAGCCTAGTGGAGGCACCTGTGAATAGAACTGTGACAACCAGCGTCCTGGGGGCAGAGGGGTGGGAGATCGCCTGTGACTGCCACAGGGGCTGGGGTCTCAGGGAGAAGGACTTGCCCAGGTTGCAGGGTCAGCTGATGCCAGAGTGGGAACAAGACCCAAGATCCCAGAGTTCTACGGTGCACCTGACCCACGTCTTTAAGGACTTCAGGAGGGATTTTTTTTCTTTTTGCTTCCGTATGACATGATTTTTCAGCTCTGTGGTGGGGTCAGGGTAGGAACGATGTGTACTTGGCCCAGATTTGTGGGCCGAGGGAGGCTTGAAGATCACATTTGTGGGCTGTTAATGCTATCTGGATGGACACTTTTAGTAAAAGATAATGTCTTTCTTTGTCTCTTGTAACAATTGTTGATTTCAAGTCTGTTCTGTCTGATAGTGTAGACACCCAGCTCTCTGTTTGTTACTCTTTGCATGGGATACTATTTGCGAGAAACCCTTCCACTTTTATCCTTTTTGTGTCTTTGGAACTGAAGTGGATATCTTGTAGGCAGCATACAGTGGGATCATCTGTTTTTGTCCATTCTGTCAATCTCTGCCTTCGAATTGGAGAGTTTAATCTATTTAAAGTAATGACTGGTGAGGAAGAACTTCCTTCTGCCATTTTGCTATTTGTTTTCTCCATGTCGTATATCTTTCCCTTCAATTCCTCATTACTGCCTTCTTTTGTGCTTGATTTTTTTTTCCTAATGTACTGTTTTGATTCTCTTCTCATTTCCTTTTCTGTGCATTTGAAGAGTTTTTCCTCAATGATTATCCTTTGGTTTACAGTTAGCATCTTAAATCTATAGTACGGTTTGAGTTAAGGCCATTTTAGCTCCGATAATAATGAAAAATTGTGCTCCTATGTGGCTTTATCTCTCCCCTTCCTGTTTCTGTTGTCACAGATGACATCTTTGTACATTGTGTGCCCATGGAGTTAGCACTATTTTATGCATTTGTCTTTAAAATCACATAGGGAAAAAAAAGATAAATGAGTTAAAAACCAAAAATACAGGATCTTACTATGCTGCGCAGGCTGGAGTGCAGTGGCTATTCACAGGTGCAGTCATGCCTCTAACTCCTGGGCTCAAATGATCCTCCTGCCTCAGCCTCCCAAGTGGCTGGGGCTCCTTGGCATGCCACTGTACTCAGCTTAATTCTGGCTCTTATATTTACCTGTGTTACTTTTACCAGTGTTCTTAATTTCTTCCTATGGCTTTGAGATACTCTCTAGAGTCCTTTATTTTCTGTCCATCTTTCCATTTTTTATTGCTATAAAATACACATAGTAAAATTTGCCATCTTAGTCATTTTCAAGTACATAGTTCACAGGCATTAGATACGTTCATAATGTTGTACAACCATCACCACCATCCATCTCCATAACTCTTTTCATTTTGTAAAACGAAAACTCTGCCCATTAAACACGAACTCCCCTCTTTCCTTAGTCCCTGCCAACCACCATTCTACTTTTTGTCTCTGATTTTGACTCTTAATAGGTACCTCATGTAAGAGGAATCATACAGTATTCGTCTTTTTGTGATGACTTATTGCTCTTAGCATGACATCATCAAGGTTGACTCATGCTGTAGCATGTGTTGAATTTCCTTCCTTCTTAAGTCTGCATAATATTTTTTTTGCATGTATGCACTACATATTGTTTATTCATTCATCCATTGATGGACATTTCAGTTGCTTCCATGTTTTAGCTATTGCAAATAATAATACTGTGAACATAGGTGTACAAACATCTCTTGAGACCATGTTTTCTATCCTTTTGAAGATATATGCAGAAGTAGAATTGTGGGGTCTTGTGTTAATTCTATTTTTAATTTTTTGAGGAACAGTCACAGTGTTTTGTTTTCCACTACTATGTACTATTTTACACTCCCAGCAGCAGTGCCCAAGGGTTCCATTTCCCACATCTTTGCCAATACTGATTTTCTGATTTTTTGATAGTGATCATTCTAAGGGGTATGAGGTGGTATCTCATTGTGGTTTTGATTCGCATTTTTCTAACAATTAGTGGTGTGAAGCATCTTTTCATGTGCTTCGTGTCCACTTGTATATCTTCTTTGGAAAAATGTCTACTCAAGTCCTGTGCCTCCAAATGGGGTTGTTTGTTTGGTTGTTTTTCAATATCCTTTAATTTTTAGCATTTCCTATAGGGTAGGTCAACTAGTGACAAAGTCCCTCAGCTTTTGTTTATCTGGAAATATCTTAATTTCTTCTTCATTTTTGAAAGATCATTATGCCAGATATAGTATTATTGGTTGACAGTTTTTTTTTTCTTTCACCATTTTAAATATATCATCATATTGCCTTCTGGCCTCTGTGGTTTCTGATGAGAAATCAGCGGATACTCATATTTTTAAGACTTCTTTGCATATGGGTCACCTCTCTCTGGCTCCTTTAAAAATTGTCTCTTTGTCTTTGCCACCTGTGGAGAAAGGGCCTGTTCCTCCAGCTCAGGGGTAGTCTGGGTGAAGGGGCTTGAGTCGTGGGTATGAGTCTATGTAGGGCCAAGCTCTCCATGCCTTGCAGGGTATCCCCCAGGGGCCTCTCTCCAGCCACCAGACCTACTGTGTGATCTCTTCCCTCTTCTGTTTCTCAGTGTTTGCTGTTGGTCTTCCTGGAATGCCCTTTCCCCTCATGTCTACCTGAAAAATCATAATATCCAGCTGTCATCCCTAACACGTCTCTCTCAGTTAATGGTAACTGAAACTCATACAACATTTGCTCTAATAGGCACCAATCTATGTGCGTTGCTTATTTTAGCATGGTAGTTTTTCACAAGTACGTGGAGGTACTGTCATCTTGTCACCTGACAGATGAGGCTGAGGAACTTGCCCGAGGTAGCCCAGCATGTGAGCAAATGAGCTGGGATTGAATCTAAACCAACTGGCTCCAGAGTCTAAGCTGTTAGCAACTATGTTATTTCTCTCCAGGGCCAATCTGTCCCTTATCTGGTGGTAACATCCTTATCAGCATCGGGTCTGTCCACTCTACCAAGCCAGGAGCTCCGAGGACACATCTTGTTAACAGTATGCTCTGAGCTTTCGTCTGAGCCTGTGCTCATTGAAGCCTGGTTATATGAATAAATGAAAGAATGCCTGGAAGTCCACCACCAGCACTTCCCTGTGTCTGAGGGTCTGCTTCCTGTTCTGGTGGACTGCCATGGGTGGGTGGGCAGGGGTAGGTGCGCTCGTTTTTGGCTTGACCTCTCCTGGGAGCAGGGCTCCCAAGAGGGGTGGGAATCACTGTGGCTAGTCAGCTTTGTGCTGGGCGGCAGAAACCTGGGCCCCGAAGCTGGGACGGGGACCCAGCCTGAGTGGCTCTGACTTGTGGGAGACATCACTGTCTCTTTCCTCATCACTCCACACTTCTCTCTGCTTGGTTGTTAGGAGAGCAGTTGGCTTCCAGGATTGCAGACAATGCCCAGGGCCAAAAGTGGAGACAGGAGGCCTTGAAAAGAGAAGAGAAAGAAAGGAGGAAAGGGGAGGAGGACAGAGATAAGTGGGGAGGGGGGGAAGGGGGGAATGGGAGGAATCACAGGGCCTGGGCCTTCTGGGCCCTCTGGCTCACAGCCCAGCAAGGACTGGAGCCCCATGCCCGATCCTGTGATACTGCCGGGACACAGGACCCCAGCCTGGTCCACTGCGGAGCGGGGATGCCCTGAGTCACCAGGGTGGCTCTGCTGTCCTGGGATTCCAGGGAGCCCCTCGCCAGGCCTCAGTGGCCTCCTCTGCGGGCTAGAAGTCACCTGCCAGCTGACCTCAGGGCTGGGTGAGGAGGACCAGAGACAGGCTTCAGGGCCTTTCCCCCAGTGTGTATCTGCCCTCGCTCCCCAGAGAGGACCAGCGAGCCAGAAGGGCTTTGACCACCTCCCTTCGGTCTTCAAAACTCCCCGCGTTTTCTTCCGTAGGAAACATACTGATTTTTTCCGGCGCCACGTGCCTCCTGGGGCCGCGGCCGCAGTCCGCGTGAAGCGCCCGCGACCCCCGAGGCGGCGCGGGCGTCCGGGTCCCGCCGAGACGGGAGGGGCCCGGGCGGCGCGGGCGCCCCCTCCGGCTCCCGCCCGCGGGCGTCACCTAAGCCGCCGTTGCCATGGGCCCGCGGCAGATGGCCGGGTTTAGGGTTCCCGGGCGGGCGGCGCGCGCGGGATTAGGTGAATTAGGGAGTCCGAGCAGTGCCGCCGTCGCCGTCGCCGTCGGACCCTCCGCGCCATGGAGCCCCCCGCCGACCCCGCCGACCCCGCCGCCGACCCCGCCGAGGCGCGCGCCCAGCAGCCCGGCAAGTGGGCGCTGGTGCGCAGCCTGAACCAGGCGTTCAAGACCTACGCGGTCCTGCCGGTGAGGCCCTGGCCGGGAGGGGGAGGGCGCTCCGTCCCGGGCCTCGGTGTCCCCGCCTGCCAGAAGCCCCAGGGTGTGCGCGGACAGCGGTCCTTGGATGCCGCGTGCGGTCCCTGACATCCACCGCCCCCCCCCCCACGCGCCCCCAGCGTGAACTTGGCCCTGCCGCCCCTCCCTGGGCGGGGAGGCTATGCATCCTGAGAGCCCAAGGGATGGGGTGGGGGGCGGGTCTCAGCAGGGGCTGCCCGCGTTTGCCGGGGTCCAGAGCCAGAAGCACCTCCAGGTGCGCAAAGGGGCCTCAGCCGAAGTTTGTGGACTGACTGAGCAGCCTGCGGAAGGAAAGCGCGCCCGCGGATTCCCTCTCTGGGCGCTGGCAAAATGGGGTGATAAATCCGTGTCCCAGAGTGATTATGGAGATAAGCGAGAGGGCAGACTCCTTTTCGTTCCACAAGCAGCCTGGTCCAAGGAGAAGGAAGAGGCAGAAAGGACTAAGGCCCTGTGGGGAATGACGAATATTGATCTGAAACCAGCTTGAGCCCTGGGAGGAAGGTGGGCCACGGACGGCAGGGACAACCTGCCTTTGCACAGCTCCTCATCTTCACTTGCACTGACTCCTTCCTTTTTAAGGTGGTGAAAACTGAGGCCCAGAGTGATGGAATGACTCACCCAAAGACACAAGCATTAGTGTCAGAAACATAACAGACCCTTGATCTCCACACTACGTGTTCGCTGTGGCTTTCCCTGGGGGAGGGTTTTGGGGTACCCTTGAGAACATTTGGATGGACCCATTCTAGGAGGTCACCCCTCTGGGGCTGGGAGTCTGCATGGTTCATGGAGCCTGGGAGACGCTCTGCTCGAGCCACTCAGTTGACAGCAGAGAGGTTGGGACTTGCCCCAAGTTACGCAGCCACATGGAGGCGTGTGCCCTGTCACAGATGGGATCTTCCATTCAAGATGAGGCCAAGTGAGGTGCCCCTCACAGTCTGTAAGGTTGTCACTGGGCAGTGATGGTAAGAGTGTGATCAAGGGCAGTCATGGACTGCGTGGGGCCTAGAGTCGGGGATGGGGCAGGTTAGACCTGGAGCCCAGGTCCCCTCTCCTGGCCTCCCTCCTCCCGCCTCTCAGTGAAGCTTCGCCTTCTTCCATGGTTTCCTCCTCCCTCCCTTTTCTCACCCAACACTGACTCCTGACCCAACCTGTTTTTGGCCCTCCAGATGCTCACTATCTTCTCAGTCACGGATTTGGTGAGTGACTGTGTGGCCAGATTCCATTCTCTTTCTGGGCCTCAGTTTCCTCAGCTGTAAAGTGAGGATCCTTACAACCTGCCTGAATTCTGATGCTTCAAGAACTTTCCCTGAAACCACAGGAATGTTCCCTCTCAGAGGTTCGCAGGCCCCAGTGCCTAAAGCTTCTCACCTGCCACTGGAAACTCCTCAAGCTCCAACCTAGAGCAGAGATAGTTAAGTCACCACCCCTCCTGGTGGCAGCCCTAGGTTAGAAGAGCTCTAGTCACTTTGGCTTGCTGTGTGGCCCTGAGTACCTCACTTAGCCTCTCTGAGCCTCCACTTCCTTCTTACGGGAAGGTTCTCCCAGTGGGAAACAATTATTTTCTGTGCCTGGGGATACAGGTGACTCAGAGGAATCTCCGCCTTCCAGCTGTCCTCAGCCTAAGTTTCCAGTTGCCTTTTGGGTCCACGGGCCATCTAGGGCCAAAGATACTATCAATGCTTCCTATTTTGCTCACCTAGCTGGGCCCGTGGACTGTCAGGAAAGAACCCTGGATTTGGGGGTTGTCAGGCCTGGGCTTCAGTCAAAACAGTTGCGTGCTGGGTGGGGTGGCTGAAGCCTGTAATCCTAGCACTTTGGGAGGCCGAGGCAAGACGATAGCCTGAGCCAGGGGGTTCGAGACCAGCCTGGGCAACTTGGTAAGACCTTGTCTCTGCAATAAATAAAAAAAACTAGCCAGGCATGGTAGCATGTGCCTGTAGTTCTGGCTACTTGGAAGGCTGAGGTGGAAGGATCGTCTGAGCCCAGTGGGTCAACACTGCGGTGACTGTGAGGGTGCCACTGCACTCCAGCCTGGGCGATAGAGTGAGACTCTGACTCAAAACAAACGAAACAAAACAAAAACAGCTATGGGACCGTGGGCATGTTTCTTGGCCTCTGTGGGGAGAAAGTGGAGACAGCACCCTCTGCCTAAGACTCATGAGGTTCTGTGAGGCGGTCAGCTGCAGGAATGCCTCTGGCTCCCGCTGGTACACGCCCTTCCCCCTCATCTGTGCCCCACCTGCTCTCGCACCTGCTTTCCTCTCCTCTCTCTCCCTGAGGCCTGCTCTGTGCTCGGCAACAGAGGAAAGACTCTGGAGGCCCATCCCTGCCCTTGGGATGTGGGGAATGGAGCAGACCCAGCGAGGGCGGCTGTCAGGGGGAAGCCGGGGCTGTGGAGGCCGAGAGATGACTCCATTCTTCACACTGCGATCAGAGTGAAATTTTGAAAATGTAAATCCCTCATGCCATTCTCCAGTGGCTTCTTGCCACACTAAAAAGAAAATCAAAGTTCTTCTGTGGCTTCCAAGGCTCTGTGTGATCTGGCGCCTGTCAGTGTCTGCCTCCACCCATCTTCCTGCAGTGCAGGCTGCCCTGGGCCCTCTGCCTGTCCCCAGGGACAGCCTCGGGAACCGTCTCGTCACTGCATGCTGAATGAACCCATGGACTCTGGCAGGGGCTGGGGAGGAGGTGAAAGGGGAGAGGAGAAGAGGTGGGGAGGAGCCAGGGAAGATTTGATGCTTGACTGGGGTCACCACAGACAGGTGGGTGTCCACGTGGTGGAAAGGTGAGAGTGGGCAGGTGACTGGCACTTAGAGGGGGTGATAGTGTGGCAGGACGCACAGCTGGGGCTTGGATCTCAAGCAGTGGTGAGGATTCAATGGGGCAGTTGATGGGAAGCCCCAGTAAATGCTCAGTAAACAGAATCTCTTTCCCTCCCAGGCCTCTCCAAGTTTCCTTACTTTTTCTGGGCAGAAGCTTGGATTTGGGACTAGCCTGACTCTAACATGCGCCAACCTCCCATTCACATGAAGAGGGGGCCCCCAGTGGCAGCTGTGGCTGAAAGATACAGTCATGCATGACGATGCTTTGGTCAATGATGGGCCACATAGACAACAGTGCTCCCATATGAGTATAATATCTTTTTTCTTTTCCAGTCCTTGTCTGTGTTTAGATATCTTTAGATACACAAATACAAGTACAAATGCAAGTTCTATAAAGGCGTGCCATTAAAAAAAAATCTTTGCACTTTTCTATGTTTAGATACACAAATACTTACCAGTGTGCTACAATTGCCTATGGCATTCAGTACAGCAGGATGCTGCTCACAGGTTTGTAGCCTACAAGCAATAGGCCGTACCGGGTAGCCGAGGTGTGCAGTGGGCTGGACTGTCTAGGTGTGTGCAAGCACACGCTGTGACTCTATGATGTTTGCACAGCGACAAAGATCATCTAACGATGCGTTTCTCAGAATGTGTCTTCATTGCTAAGTGACACGTGACTGCGGTTGGTTCTGATGGGAGCAGGACGAGGGTGAAACACAGTGACCCACCCAAGGCCGAGCAGGACCTGGAACTTGGCCTGCTGACTCACGGCCAGAGCTATTTCCACTGGGCCATAACCACGGATTGACTTCATTGTGAATCCTTTTTATCAGCTGTTCCGTTTTTAACTGCTACTTGGTATGATTTTTACTAGAATATCTAAGTTCACCCATACCCACACTCCTGGGGAGTTTGGGAATGACCTCAAAAAGTATACTTTTATTAGGATTAGAATAAAATCCAAACAGTTATCCCAAGGCCAGCAAGGGCCTGTGTGTTCTAGACCTTGCCCACCTCTGTGACCTCACTCTGTCCCCTCAGTTCCTGGCGTTTCTGCCTCCTCACTGTTCCTCCCTGCCTCAGGGCCTTTGCATTTGCCATTTCCTCTGTCTAGATGACTATCCCCTGCTCTTTCCTTGGCTGACGCTTCTCACCCTTCAGGTGTCACTCTTCCAGGTGGCCCCCTTGGCTGGGTCTAATGTTGGCTGGTTCTTTCTCCACCATTGGTGTGTTTTTCCCTTCAGAGCACTCACCAAAGTGATCATGTGCTCAGTTGTTTGTCTCCTCTAACTAAAATATAGACTCCGTAGTCACTGCTCAATCCCAGCATTTAGATTAATCAGTGCTTTATACTCAGCAGATGCTCAATACATGTTTGTTGAATACATCAGCACTGAATGTGGGTGTTCTAAGTCCATTTCTCTGACTCTGAGTTTTAGATTTGACTTTCCTGAGTCCTTACTGGGTGTGTGATGAGAGCCAGGTGCTGGGCCACATGCTGCAGGGGACACAAAAATGACATCCTCCCCTCGTCAGGAGATAGTGTGGCTGAACTCTTATCACAGGGCCCAGCATGGAGTGGTGTCCCTGCGAGGAACCCATCACAATGACGATGCACCTGCAATGTTCACCCACAGGCTGGTTGTCCTCAGGTGTCGCCTCATTTTGAACAAGAGGAAGTGGTCTGGTGTTTTTCTGCCTAGACCCCAGTGAGTCTGTCATACCCATGTACGGTGTGGAGCTGTGGGGAGAGCCGGGCTTCAACAGGCCTGGGTTGAGGTTGCCTGGCTGTGTGGTCTGGGCTCTTTCCCTCTTTGAATGTCTGCTCACTCATCTGTTAAATGCGAAGAGGTCTGCTACAGAGCAGGGAGTGATGCCATTGTATAGGTGCCCAGCCCAGGGCCTGGCTCCACAAGGCTCCTTTTCTTCCCTCTTTTGTGGTTGGCCCTGGAGCCTCTGGTTCTGGTGGGGTGGGACATAGGCCTGCCTGGAAGACCTGCTGAGCCCCCTCCCTGCTCACCTGGCCTGGGACTCTCTCTCGCCCATAGGGGGACTATGTGTGGATGGACCTGAGATCAGGGCAGGAATTCGATGTGCCCATCGGGGCGGTGGTGAAGCTCTGCGACTCTGGGCAAATCCAGGTGGTGGATGATGAAGGCAACGTGAGTAGTCCCCTCCCTCCTCCCACCCATGCCTTGGGAGGACACGGGCTGGCAGGCCCTTGAGGCCAGGGCTAGGCCGTGACCTGCCTCAGGGGATGGAGGCAGTGCCCGCGCCCCCACGTCTGCCTCCATGGAGCTTTCTCGCCACCCAGCAAGAGGGAACCTCCCCTTCTGATCCAGCCTGCTTGACCTATTTCCACAAACGATTCTGTCCACTCTGCCTGGCATTAGAGACGTCTTTGTGTGTGTGTGT
>CAUYQG010169073.1:0-19112 GCA_963574415.1 Tarsius wallacei | reverse complement strand
GCCGGGAGCGGCCACTGCACTCCAGTCTGGGTGACAGTAAGACTCCAACTCAAAACAAAAAAACAAAAAAAACCCATAAATATGTAGTGACCAACAATTTTCCAAAGCTGGTAAAAGACATTAATACATTAAATTCAAAGACAGCTATAATTTTTGAGCAAGATAAATACAAATAAGTTATTCCTAGGTATAGTATAGTTAAATTTCTAAGATATAAAGAAAAATCGTTAAAAGCAAAGCATGAAAAAAGATAGTATTTCAAAAGATCAATTATAGGATATACTGCTGATTTTTCACAGATTTATGTAAGCCAGAGAACTAATTGTCTAATTAATGACAGATTTAAAATATGAAAATATGACTGATAACCTGTATTACAAACAATAAAAACATACTTCAAAAGTGATGATAAAATAAAGACATTTCCAGAAAAATAACTGAATGAATCTGTAGCTACTATATCCAAACTTAAAGAAATACTAGGGCAGATGTTTTCATGTATAACAAAAAAATACAAGCAGTAAGAAAAATAAACCCAGATGGAAATATGAAAATGAAGGAAGGATTAAAGAATGACAGAAAGAGTTAATATATGGGTAATGTCAAATAGATATTACCTTTCTAAACAATAATATTATTAATATCTTGTGACATTTCAAAGTTTGTAGAATTAAATGTACAATGACAATAAGAAAAAGCAAACTAGCATAAAAAGAGTTAATGTGCCCTACAAATTGTTCATTTCTATTGTTTGTTTGTTTGTTTGTTTGTTTGTTTTTTTGAGTCAGGATCTCACTTCGTTGCCAGCCTGGAGTGCAGTGGCAGAATGATCACAGGTCACTCAACTACAGCCTCGACCTCCTGGACTCTGGCAGTCCTTCTGCCTCAGCCTCCTAGGTAGCTGGGACTAGAGATGCACAACACCACACATGACTATTTTTTTTTTTTATGTTTTGTAGAGACAAGTTTTTGTTATGTTACTTAGGCTGGTCTCTAACTTCTGAATGCAAAGAATCATCTTGCCTTGGCCTCCCAAAGTGCTGCAAGTACAGGTGTAAGCCACTGTGCCCAGCCTGTATTGATTGTAATGAGACAAAAATAACAAGGAGAAATAAGGAGTTAAAATATTGACTCTAAGAAAAGGCAGAAAGTGAGATAAAAATAAAACATTATGCAAATGCAAAAAAAATAAAAAGATAGCATATATAAAACTGATTATACCAATATTGTTAAAAGTAGATGGCTCACTAAGTGGCACTAACAACAATAAAAAGGAAAGTAACAAAATGGTGAAAATGTAGAGAAACTGGAACCTTCACACATTCCTTCTGGGTATGTTAAATGGTGCAACTGTCATGAAAAATAATTTGGGAGTTTCTCAAAAATTTATATAGAACTATCATGTGATTTGGCAATTTTATTCCTAGGTATATACCCAAAATAACTGAAAACAGATATTCAAATACTTGTACACCGATCTTCATAGCAGCACTATTCAGAATGGCCAAAAGATAGCCCAATTCACAATAGCCAAAACAACCCAAAAGTCCATCAGCTAATTAGTGAATAAATGCAGTATATCTATACAATGAAATGCTACTAAGACATTGAAAAAAGATGAACCTTGATGATGTTATGCTAAGCAAAATAAGTCAGACACAAAAAGTCATATGTTGTAATTTTTCATTTATTTAAAATATCTAGATAAATTCATAGAAATCTGGTTTAACATAATCCATATAGATTAATATGATCCATATTTGGATCCATATAGTCCATAATAAAAAGATAAATTCATAAGAATATAAAGAGGTGTAGTTGTCAGCGTGTGTAGGAAGAGGAAAATGAGAAGCAAGTTCTTAATGGATACAATGTTTCCTTTGACGGTGATAAAAATGTTTGGAGACTAAATAGCAGTGATGGCTGCATACATTGTAAATTTACTACATGCCATTGAAGTGTACACTTTAAAATGGTTAATTTTAAGTTGTTTAACTCTCATCTCAATAAAATATTTAAGTAAATGGACCAAAATATTTTCAATTAAAAGAAAAAAATGTTTAGACTAGATAGTAAAACCCAACTGTATACTGTCTATTACAAACATAGTGTGTGTGACACTATAAAATGGCTAAAAGTGAAACAATGGGAAAGTAATTCCATAAAATTACTAACATAAATAAATCTTATGTGGCCTTACTAATATATCAAACAAAATAAACCTAAGAAGGAAGCATAGTGAAGCATTTAATGATAAAATGATTAACTTAGAAAATAAAACCATTCTAGATTTATATACACTAATAATATACATTGAAAAACTATAATATTAACATTGTATTAAAAGGAGATACATACAAATCCATAACCAGAGAGGTAACCTAGGTCTAATGGCTTTATTGATAATGCATCCTTTTTTTTTTGCCAGGTTGCTACACCCATTCTCCAACTACTCTAAGTGTTGGCTGTTCGCCAGCCCCCTACTATAGAGTGCCTTTAGCTAAAAGGATGGTTGGCTCCCTTTGATATTGCAGCCTACACTCAGTGACTGATACAGGGGTACAAAATTCTGGCTGGCTTCTTGCCTCTAGGTAGTGCCTACTTCGTGTTGCAATTCAGGCACTGGAGCCTGAATCATGGATCAGGCAGAAGACAGTCTCCAGCTGATACCACAACCATGCTTATCTTGCTTCTCTTACCATATCCCACTTCTCTCATTCCCTATTCCCTGAGACTATTATCTCAACAAATCACCTTCCAGGAATCCCCATCTCAGACTTGGTATTTAGGGAACTTAACCAGAGTAACGGTTTACATGCTTTTGTCAGTAAGTGATAGTGGAGCTAGAAAAAAAAATTAACAGTATTTGAGAACAATAAAGCAAATAACAAAATGGACTTAATTGATTTATTTGTAGAATAGTGTACCCAATGATAATAGGATGCATTCTTTACAAGCATACATAAAGTATTTATCAAAATTTACATACACTAGGTCAAAGAGCAAACTTCGAAGAATTTAAAGTATTGAAATTGTTGAAGGTTATGTTTTCTGATCACAGGAAAATTAAGCTAAAAGTTGTTTAAAAATTAGAAAATATTAGAGTGTTAGTAATTTGAGCAATGTCTAAGTAACTTCTAGGTCAAAGAATAAATCACAATACAATTTTGAAAATGCTTTGAACTAAATAGTAATGAAAATGCACCATATAACTTTTGTGAGATGCAACTTAGAGTATGTATGGAGGAAAATGTCAAACCTTAAATGCATATCTTAGAAAAACATCAAAGGCTGAAAATTGGTGAGTTAAGTATGAACAAGTTAGAAAAAACTTTAACTATAGAAAAAAGAAACATATACGCTTTGGGGAGATATATATATCTCCCAAAGTAGAAGAAAGGAAATAAGAATAAAAGAAATGAATAACATAAGAAATATGTTAAATATAAAGTCAAAAGTTGTTG
Source organism: Tarsius wallacei (assembly GCA_963574415.1). Taxonomy (NCBI): domain Eukaryota; kingdom Metazoa; phylum Chordata; class Mammalia; order Primates; family Tarsiidae; genus Tarsius; species Tarsius wallacei. The sequence continues at coordinate 15,648 of CAUYQG010169073.1, read as the reverse complement.
CTATGAAAGGTTGAATAAATATGATAATCAGAAGAAACTAATAAAGAAAAATAAGGGAAACCAGAAATTATTAAATCAGGAATGGAAAAAGAAAACATCATATAAATTCTATATATATCACCTAATGCCAATAAAGTTAAGAATTTAGATAAAAATAAACAAATTGCTAGAAAAACAAAATTTACAAGACTTAAACATAGATTAATAAAAATATAAATAGTCTTATATGTATTAAATAAATTGAGTTCACAGTTAAATACTTTCCCACTCTTTGATCATTAGACCTGGTAAATTGTCTGGCGGCCTCTAATAGGCTGACCAAATAATTTATTATCCAGACAAGGATGTGTTAGGATGTAAAAGAGTCATTATTACTAATTTTCTAGGAAAACAGACATAAACCAAGACTTGTAAGAAACTGGCTCTTTTGGCCACCATGCTAAAAAGGCCCCTATATGTTCTGGTTTCGTTTTTTCTCACTCACTGCACTTTAGTCCTTTTGGACTCCCTAGTGCCCTTGGAGCATGCCAAGCTTGTTTCTACGCCCAGAGGATTGACATTACAGTTCCCTCTACCCCAAAGTGCTATTCCCCCAGATATCTTTTGACTTGTACTTTGCTTCTTTCAGGTCTCCTATTAAATGGTACCTTATGAGAGTAGCATTCACTGACCTCTCTGTAAAATAGTGTACATGTTTCAACCCATCTCACTCTCTATCGCCTAATCTTCCTTCATTTTTCCTTATAGCATCTATCACCATCTGGCATACTTGGCTATTTCTATTTGTTTATTTTCTAGTAAGTGCTGGGAAGTAATCCAAGGTTCAACTTACAAAGTGTGAACAGTTAATCAGGAAAGGGATATTGGTACTAGAATAACAACTTTGAAAGCTTCAAAATGGTTTGCATACAACTTGGTCAAAACTGTGGAGCCACTAACAATTTTAACTGGGCAATTGAAATGATAGAAGCTGTGCTTTAGAAAAATAAACGTGTCAGCAGAGCCATGGCCTCTGTGTCACTAGAGTAATCCATTGATAATGGAGTTCTGTAATTGTCCTCTTAATGCTACACATTTGACTTCAATATTGTTTATGCCCTTGAAGTTATCCTGCCTTCTAGTTAGAGATCCCGATTATCAAAATTGGTCTTAATAAGCTTGAATTCACCACACCCTATAACAACACCTAATAAGGACCATGGGGTCCATAGGGTCGCTTCCAATTAAACCAGTTCTCTGCATCTGGGTCAGATACTCCAACACAGGTGCCCCATAGTACAGCTTTCTTCCATCTTCCATAATCCAAAATATGGTGGTCCCAGAATGCCTTGCAGCAGAGCCAGCCTGAGTTAAGCCAGAAGTAACAGAGCTTGACAAGGAAAAGGGAAATTCAAGAAGGATACCAAGTTTTGAACACTGAGTGATGGGGAAAATAATGATTTAATTAACATACGTGGGAGAACCAGAGAAAAACTGATCAGTTCAATTTATAACATTTTGACTTTGAGTATGTGACAGATAAAAGGTATCTGGAAATGCAGATCGGGAAGTAAGTTTTGCATCTGGGATTCAGATTTGGGGATTGTTTGCATCAATGTGATAATTGAAGCCAAGAAAGCAAGTGAGATGAGCAGAAAGGATGCATGATAAAGTGCCAACCACCTTTGTGAGATATTAGAGCCAACATAAGCAGAATGACAAGGAAAATAAATAAGGGATGCAGAGAAAAGGGAAGGTCCTTTTATTAACATGAGAATGGTGGATAGGCATAGGTATTGGAATAGAATCTTTGGAAGAGTTGCTGTAAGGAAAGTGAGTAGATCTACAAGAGAAAGAACAGTGTAATAATCAAGCAGCTAAGAGGACCCAGGTGAGGGCGATCTATGAGGGGGCTAAGAAGGCATGGTTTTATTACTTTATTACTTTGACTACTTCAGACAGGAATAGAAAAACAAACATTGGGAGCTTACTCAGGTTATCATTTGACCTAAGAGGCATAGGACTGAACTGATATCTGAGGATTAACATAGTCTATACAAGCTCTCAAGATGTAAGCAATTCTAGGGTATAAAATAGCATTGAGCTGACAGCTCCAGTTGGGAAGTCCTGCCTTTTGTACAAATACTGAAATAAACACCAAAGTCAATCAAAATTTAACTATAATATTGGAGTGAGAAAGTAACAGTATCACAGAGTATCAAAACTGAATAAAAAATTACTCTTTTTATGGATTTATTAAGCAATTGATTAAGTGATTGATCGATTCAACAAGCCTTGAGTACAGACAAGGTGTCAGGCACTGTCCTCAGTCCTAGAAATACATACGTCTCAGATGAAGAAAGATAAGGCACAGAGGGGTAAAGCAACTTAAATAAGGTCTAAAAAGAAATTGATGACAATACCTCCTGAGTCTTGGTATATGCTTTTCCACCCTGTGTTCTATTTCTTATATATCTCTCTAAAACAAGTGCTAGTTATTTTTTCTAAATACAGACTAATTTCTTTTGAAGTCACTGGATATTCTTGCCATTTTCTAATTTGTGCTGATTTTATAGGTTGCTTCATTTGATAAAATGAAACTTTATTTTTCCAACTTTAAAATAATAATATAAACGCAACCTGCCCTGGTTTTTGCAGGATAATAAGCATGCCAGAGGCAGTCACCTGAGTTCCTTGAAAAACTATGGAGACAAAAGCAGATATTCAACATTACCAATAAAATCATATTCTCTTGCTATCAAATTTTCACTTACATAGCAAGAAATTTTTTTTAATTCTTTTTTTTTTTTTAGTCATTCCAATCCAGCTGTGTCATAGAATACCATTCTTTATATCTGGAACATATAAGAGAATGGCTGGTTTCATTTCACTAAGAGGTGACTCACATGGGTTAGCTCTATGAACGGTACTGGAAAAAGGGCTCCTTCTATGAAAATAAATAACAATATTTTGTGATACATAATAGATTATTTGGGGAGTAGGTGTGCCCTGCTCAATGCAGTTCAATACATTTTCTCCACGCTGGCTATGCTGCATTATTCTTTTGCCAGCTTGATTACACTGTGAACTGCATTTCCCAGAACTGGGTTTAGAATGATACAAGGTTGAATGATTTGGGAGAGGAAGAAGTTAAGCAACAGCCATTGTTACACTTTGAAATTTGTCATTGTTTACAGGAAAGATGCAATGATCTGGCAGATTCCAGTGCGTCTAGGCTCTTCTCTACTCCACATCTAGCTTTCTCCTCAACTGCTGTCCCTATTGTAGCAGGCAGAATTCTAAGATGGCCCAGCCTTCTTGCTCAGTGTTGATCTCCCCTTGTAAAATGCACTACTCTGGAGTGTGAGTGGAAGCTGTGAATATGGTGGGATGTCACTCCCACAATTAGGTTACTAATTAGCTGGCTTCGAATTCATAAAAGTGAAGCATATCTGAGGTGGTTTGATTTAATCACGAGAGCCTTTCAAGGGCAAAGTATCAAGAGGCAGTCCTATTGACTTTGAAAACACATCCTCCGTTAATCCTACAGCTTCAATGAAGTAAATTCTGCCAAGAGTCACATAAGCATGGAAGAGACCACAAACCTCAGGTGAGACCCCAAGTCTGGCTAACACCTTGAATGTAGCCATGTGATAACCTAAGAAGAGAACCAAGTTAACCTGCGCCCACTCTACTACCCATGGAAACTGTGAAATAAATATGTGTTGCTTTAAACTCCTAAGTTTGTGGTAATTTGCTATGTAGCAACAGAAAACTGATATGTCTGCTCACCAAAAGAAATCTCAGGGTGCTATCAGATGCCTTGTTGCAAATTCACAGAGGCAATATCCATGAAGAGCAAATAACATTCACAGACTTCTTCACCAGTCTCTGTTAAAGTTCTTACTCTAGCAATCAGATATGCCAGCTTCAATATTCCCCTGCAAGTTCCACCTTTCTAGCTCTTTCCACAATTGTTTAATGTCTAATTACTAGAATAACTTGCTCATTTTACAATAGTCATTGCGGTTCTACTTACTAAATAAACCCTGACTGACACAGTTATCGGTATCAGAAGTTGTACCGGGAAAACAAGATCCTTAGAATGGAAATCTGGAATTGGTTTTATGATCTAATTAGACTTAAGGACATTAATGACACTGTCACCAGTGTTAAAGAGCACATTCCTGCTCCAAAGCATTCAGTGACAATACTGTTTATACACATGTAGACATAGAAGGCAATGTATTCAAGTATTCATAGAAGGCAATGTTTTGGATATCAAGTGGTTGCTGTCATAAACATTTTAAGTTTTTTTTTTTAAGGCATTTTGAGGCTAGTTGGCCAATTATAAGTTTATTGGAAGAGTTGGAAAAAGAAAATGATTATCTTTTGGCTTTAAATTCCCACTAGAAGGTCCAGTAAGGGAATCAGAAAGCTTGCATGACTCTCCCAACAGTAAATCTTACCTTTTATAACCAAAGGGACAAAGATTTCTGAAAATCAAACCAAAAGTCTAATCCTGTGTGTATCTAAAGCACAATACAGATTGAATCCACAATCTCATAAGGCTTCATGTGTTACATTCAGGTCATTTACTGAGAAAAAGCAAGATTTTTAAAATTTGAGTAGAAAGATTTAATGGACAGATTCTAATGAATTTGAGGACATCACACCCTAAAAATTCTGCTGAACCTTCTTTTCCAGTAGAAGCAGACTTTCTCCCCTTATCTGAGTAGGTTATTTCTCCTGTAGTTGAAGAATCTGCATTGATTTCCCCTGAGATAGTTACCTACAGGGTAATTGTGGTAACTATCTTCTCTGTAGGTAACTAGCTTCTCTACTTCACGGGAGCTGGCCACACTCAGGACCTAGTCTCACTACTCATTGCTTCCAGATTTATAACCACACCTAAGTCCTGGAAGGACTTACAGGGTCAGATGCAAAACTTGACCCATGAGAACGTTTCACACACAGTTAAAGAATTGCAAGATTTTCCCAATGTATATTGAATGAAAACTGTCAGACCAGGCTCGGTGGCTCAGCCTATAATCCCAGCACTTTGGGAGGCTGAGGTGAGTGGGTTGCCTGAGCCCACAGGTTCGAGACCAGCCCAGGCAACTTGGCAAGACCTCATCTCTACAATAAATCAAAAATTAGTCAGATGTGGTAGCACATGCCCGTAGTTCCAGCTACTTGGAAGGCTGAGGCAGGAGGATGGCCGGAGCCCAGCAATTTGATACTGGGTTGCCGTGAGTGTGCCACTGCACTCCAGCTTGGGCGACAGAGTGAGATTCCTACTAAAAAAAACAAAAAAACAAAACAAAAAAAACAAGTCAAATATGTATGGGAATGGATACTAAGAATATTGGATCAGGGTAGAACAATTAATAGTTTGAGTCAGGCTAAATGTGTTTATATGAGCTGCAAAGGCTCTGGACTTAGTGTGTTATATTGAATGGCTTGGAGTGACACTAATAGTATGAATGAATGGTTAACTAAAACTTAGATTCATACATAGCTTACAGTGAATGTAATTGAAAAGTTGAGATTTACTTGGTGTATGTAAATAAAAGTATCCAAGCTCTTAGATATATCAAAATTACCAGCAAGAATTTATTATATAAGTCCTACTCATGTAAGGGTCTTGGGACTTTCTCTTTACCAAGGCCCATACAATTTTTGCTCTTTGGTGGCTAGTCTCTGCAGGGCAGGAATGATACTATTCTGTGAACATTGGTTTTCATTCTCCAAATTCAAAGGGAATCATGTGATCTTACAATGGTAAGAGTCACATATAAGCATTTATATACTAGAGAGGAGGTGAGTGTGTCAGTTAAAGTTCGACCACAAAAACAGAACCACTAAGAATGATATAAAATCTAGGGTTTATTATAGGCATATACTTAGAGGAGCTACTTAAACAGTTTAGGTTTAGCTGTTTGCCTCTGCAACTGTTGCTGGGCCTACCCCAAGAATCAGAGTAGCTAAAAGAAAAGACAGATAGGAGCTAGAGGAACATCAGGTTTGACTGTTGCCCTGAAGATGTACACACGAGGCCACAAACCAGAGGTAAAAAATGAGGAGTTCAAGTATGGGCTGGAGAAGCTGCCATGAAGATGAAGTAACAGATCAGCAAAAATGTGCATGACCTTCTAAACATAAAACTAGTATGGAAGCTCCTTCAATTTTGTCTTCCAAATCCCATGCAACATGTTTTCAGAGCATACTAACACAAAACTACTTAACAAACAGCATTCTTGAGAACATAGTGACATCTATTACAATCAAAGTCAGAACAGTAGTCAGAATAATTAAAACCACTGACATCTTTGGCTTTAACTAATTGCTCATGGTGTCCTTGGGACTAAAATAGAACAAAAAATTAAAGTTTAACTTGTATAAGTGAAAAAAAAAACTTCTAGGTTAAAGAGAAATCTGTCATAGAGTTAAAACCCCAAACTAATTCCCAAACTTGAGCCGGTTTACAAACCCAGGGTTACTTGAAAAAAGAGAAAGCCAGGTTCCTTCAAGAAAGGATCTTACTACACTGCCAAAATTTACACTTTAAATCTTTCTCCGAGTCTTTCTCAGTGTGAGCATTAGTTACTTATCACAGTGATCTGGATCCAAATCTTTCAGGAATCATTGTACATTGGCTTTGAAATGACACTAATTTCTGAAGACCCAAATGTCACTGTGGTCTCCCGGTTAGAGCAGAAGCTTATGACAGTCATGTAATTATACAGTTTAGACTCAGGTCTATCTCACAGTGACTACAGCAGATCTCCAAACCCAACCTAGGGTTATCTCCTCTATTGCACAGTGCAAAGTTAGTAGACATACCCAGAAACTGGCAGAGTTTTCACACTGGTCTCCAGACACATAATGTCAGGGCTCTTGTTACATAAAAAGCCACATAGAAACTACTGGAATTGCCTCTACTTACCAAAGTAGTAAACCAATGCAATACCACACTGTTGAAGGAATTGCAAATATCATTGTCCACCATAAAGGCCTTATACAATGAAGGTGTGGTGATTCAGATCATATGTCCAAGCCACCTGCTTACCTGACCTCTATAGAAGACAAATGGATCTTTAAAAATAAAAGGGCACTATTGTAAACTTAACTTGGTGATAACTACAGTTGCAACTGATAGAGTAAATCAACAATTCGCCTGATACCTGGTACCCAGCTATTGTTCTGGTGAATGATTTTTCTCTTTATACTTAATAGTATGGACTACCAAAATCAATTTGCTTTCTGTTGGCCAGGCCAGCCTGGTTCACTGAACTAGTTCACTGTTATATCAACCCAATCCCTATGGCATAATCTTGTCTGCAGCATCGATCATTGTTTCTCCTTTCCTTACACTGACCCACATTATTGATGGTCTCAAACAACACTGCTTGTGACCAGGGAACTCATTTTTAGCAAAGGATAGCATGGTCCCATGCTTATTTAACTTATTGGTGTTGCTATGTTCCATAGTACCCTAAAAGAGCTAAATTTTAAAATGGATTTTTGAGGATTCAGTATGCTTGTTGAGTGGCAATACCTTGCAGGGCTGGGTTGATTGCCTTCAAAATGTCATGAATACTCTTTGTCTGTAACCATGATGCTATTTGTATATGCAACACTATGGTGCTATTTTTCCTTAGCTAGTGTTTACAGATCAGGGATTCAATGGATAGAAATAAGAATGACTATATTCACTATAGCCCTTAGTCATTATCTAGCAAAAAAATGTTCCCCAAACTCACAACTTTGTGGGCTCTGCTGGTTTTCAGGTCTCACTTCCTAAAGGAACTAAGAGACTTCCACGGGGGGCACTGTAATTATACCATTAAACTAAAAGTTGAAACTGTTACCTGGTCATTTTGATCTCCTTGAGCCAGCAAAACAATAAGCAAAGACATGGGTACTGTAGTGTTGAGGTGATTGATCCTGACTATCAAAAAGAAATTAAATTGCTTTTACACAATAGGAGTGAGGAAAATCATGTCTAGAATGCAGGAGATCCTCAGGTGCATGTCTTCATTGTTCCATGTCCTGCAGTCAAAGTTAATGGAAAACTACATTATAGACAAGAACACATGACTAGCTGAAGTTCTCGCTGAGGGTAAAAGAAATGTGGAACATATGTTGGAAGAAAGAAGATATAACTGCCAGCTATGATCATGTAGTTCAAAAAATGAACTATGTTGCCTACAAGTATTTCTTTATTTTGATGCATGAGTATTAACCAGTTAATGTTGTTTTACTTTCAAAAGAAAGTCTCTCTCCTTTCTACATTCCATAAGTCAACCGTATAACTCACTCTTAAGTAACAGGATGTCAAGGGGGAGTAACTCAGTTAGAAGAGAAATATCACTCCAAACAATGGTTGAAGTGAGATCTTGTGTTTCCTCTTTTTGGGAGAATGTGTGTTTGCAGTCTTACAAAGGCATAGCTATGTCATGTTGGTCAGAAGCTTTATTTTGCTATAGTCTTTACTTGGAAGTTAAACATAGAAAAAAGAGGTCTGTATGCACACCAATTTGACAAGCAGTAGAGTATGCTGGATTGCTCTATTATCAACTTGGTTATTCTGAGAACTACATTTCCCCAAATCTTCTTTTCTATATAATTCTGGATAAAAGTTTTTCAAAAATTAAGTTTTGTGAGAGTTTGGAGGCAGAAGCAGCAGCCATCATTCTGTGAGGTCAGATATAGTGAGAGATAAATACAGATGTCCCAGAAGATTCTAATCAGTCCAAGCTCTTTCCCACTCCACAGCCAGTTTTTCTCCCTAGCTGTTGATCATGCTGACTAACAGCACCCCAGGCCCACTACCAGATGCTTTGCTGCAAACTCACAGAGTTAATAGCCATGAGAACCACCAACCCTCCATTGACATCTGCACCAGGCCCCTTACCAGACATGCCTAACTTCCAGATTTTGCTGCAAGCTCCAATTCATTCGCCCACCTCCAGGCTTGTTAGTGACTTATCTCTCTGATCTGAACTCCTTTTTCTAGACTTTTAATTCTCTAGATCTTCCTTCACATATATAAAGTCTAGTAACTATAATAAACTTCCTGTACCATAACTTTCATAATGGTTCTGCTTCCAATCAAACTGACTGATACCCTGGTCTATAAATAAGAAGCAACTTTCCTTTCTTTTGTAAATAAGCAATATTCTTATAACAAATGGACCACAGAATAGCCCTAATATCAGAGTCAATGCCCAAAACAGAGCAAACTATAAAGTTCACATCCTCTTTTCATGAATTTGCTCACCTGACTGAACAGAGAATTCTCTGAAAATGTTTGCATGCCTTCCTGGGAGTTTTCGCTGGCTGACTGATGAGATCCTTTTCTTGGAGTAGCAGCTGTCTGGCCAACTCAGCCCACTCTGATCAATAATATTGATTCCATCCAGGAGGCCAGAATGGGAGAGTATTAAAATCTATTCCAGCTTATCTGAGAGAGTCTCATTATATGTGCAACTCCTCACTTATTAAACTGGGCCTAAGAGGTCCAGAAGACAGAGGCAAAAGATGAGGAATCAGCGCATTGATATCTAGGGAAAAACTCAAGTGGAATCTGCATGTCTATAAAATTTAATAGAACCGATTTAACATGTAAATTTTTAAAATAGTTTACCCTGGCATAGAGCCTTAAAGTAGTGGCCACTGCACTGCAAGTGTTCACCAGGCTCTGAGTAAAATGTAATCAGCACATTGAGCAAGAATGACTCATGAAATGAAATCATAAAGCCATTTTACTTTGTCTCTAACTGTCTCTACCCATTTATTTAGTGAGGTTTTGTCTTCTTATGTCCGTATAGAAAATGTAGGCACACTCTAATATATATGTAATAATTCCTAATTTATAAAATATTGTTTCAAGTTAAGAATTCTATGTTCCATTTCACACATGCTAAAACTTGAAGCAGCCTTAGTATTGAGGCTCCTGCTATCTCTCCGCTCCCCATTCCCCTTTCTCAGCTCTGAAAAATTGTTAGAGGAAGCTTGTAGAAAGGGAAGAAGGGACCGGTAGTTTCTTATCTTTTCCTTGCCATTGTTTGCATTTTGTTAATTAAAATTTCTGACCACTTTGGGTTGAAACATGACGAATAGAGAGAAGAAGGGGGTTAACGAAAGTTTTTTCATGAATAACGGCTTTTCTTTGGACCTGGCAGTTATCCAGATGACCCTAATGCTCCCTAAGAATCTTTGGGGTCATGCTGGGGAGTGTCTACCTGCAGTTCCTCTGATTTCTATTCCAGGTGGTCTTGTCACTCAATCCATTTTCAGCCTCTGAAAATCAGGTGCTATCTTTGCTTTTTCTCTGCTGATATCTATTTCCCTCTCCAGAAAACCATCTGACCCTTTCCCAGCTCTATCTTACACTTGGCCCATACTGGTCCATGGAAAATTGTCACGTATTCTTCCCCTAAGCAAATGTTGGGAACATAGGCTTCTCACACCATAGTCCTCTCACTGCATCCATTTCTAGGTCTCTTTTGTCTGTAGGCAGTCAGGCTATGTCTTACTGTATTCTCAGACAGAAATCAGACACCAGTCCAGTGGTTATGGCAACACTGAGTGGTCCCAGTGAAGTTCTCCTAGGCTCAAGAGAGAGCAGGCACAATCTACCCTTTTCCCTTGAAATGAGTTGGAGAATTTGTTGTACACCAATGGCTTTCCTCACAATCCTCTTTACAACTTCTTTTCTAATTTCCACCCACAGCCTTTTTATATATGTTTAATATGGATGAAGATACATCAATCACCCTAAATTGTCTAACCAGTTTTCAAGCATCTTTTTTGTGACTCCCTTACTAAAAAATTGTCATGCTCACTTTGTTGTTTGATACCTATTTGCTTACATCCTAGAAAAAACATTCCATTGTAAAATGCTATCATGTAAATACATTTATTTCTTGAATCATTAAACCTTGCTCATCCTATATCTCAATTTTCAATTTGGTTCCTCAGTTTTTCCAGTTACTAATTTTGCTGTTTCAGTTATAATAATATTATCTCCACAACTACTTCAGATAAATGTGCATTTTCTTTCAGACAGTTAATGACACACTAACTATGATTTCTATGTCTTAGTTCATTCATTCATTTATCAAAATATTTTTCATTAGGTCATACAATGTGCAAGGTCCTATGCTTAATATAAAAAAAAAATCAAGGATTATTAAATTATAACTCCTTCCCACAAAAGATCACACAATCGTCAGATAAGAATTATTAGATGTGTATATGAAAGATACTCTAGTCACACAGAGGAAAGAGGAGTCACCAGAGAAAATGAGGCTTAAGTAAAGTCTTCAAAAATGAATAGAAGTTGAAGGGACAGGAAGCCATTTCAGAGATAAAGGGAGAAATATATGTCAAAGTAGGGAGGCATGAAAAGGGATAGAATAGTTATTAGCCATTTTCAGTATGCACAAAATACACAGAGTATAAGGCAGGCAATGACGATTGATGAGCTGAACAAATAGAAGATATATCCTAAAGGAGTTTTCACGCCTGTTAAAGTGTTTAAAATTTATCTTGAAGGCAATGGGTAACACCAAATTTTAAGCAAAAGTATGTTGTATTAGATTTAAATTTTAGAAAGATCATTCTGACTAAAGCACTACTAAAAACTGGGGGAGAGTGGGTAGCAAAATATACTATGACAAAGCATTGACATTCTCTAAAAATAAGGATCGCATACACATACACTTTTATTTAAAACATTGATAAACATGCTAAAAACATGTTATAATATTTATAAACACTGCAACAGTAGAAAAAAGGAAGGGTCAATTAAAATATATCAAACATTACATAAAAGTCCATTAAACACAGGATTTTTCACATATAAGATAAAAAGCCTGTGATATCAAATACGATGAGGGTTTGGATAAATAATTTCTTGCACTGCTGGGGGAGTACAAACTGGTACAGTCATTTTTGAAAGGCAGTTTGGCACTATCTATTAAAGCTGAAAATTTGCACACCCTAAGACTCAGCATGTCCTCTTCTAGATGACTTCCATTACAAGCACTCATACATGTGTAAAGAAGGTTGGCATAAGGATGTTCAGAATTGCATTGTGCAGCACAATGAAAACTTGTAAACTATTATAAAAAGATGCTATGAAGTACAAAATGGGATTTTCCCTTTTTCCCTAGATCTAACTATAATATACAGCTGAGAACAAAGTTATTAAGTGCCTCAGATTCTCTAAGCATAGAAAACCACTCAATATAGGGGGCCAGCCTTTCCCAGGAAACCTACCCACAGGCAAAATTTCAGTAGAACTGGTACATGACCAACACATGCCCCTAACTTCACCAGGTAGCAGAACTGGGAGGAAGAGAAGAGTTGCTAGGGAGAGATTCTTCCAATTGCTATAGCCAGGAAAGAAAGAACCAGAGGAATTCCTGGGAAGAGTTTGGTAATGTCTACAAGAAAGGGAGACTGACATTTTACCTCCCCTTAGGTTTCTGCTTAGTTTCCAGGGAGACCATGCTACAGGTACAAGGGAACAAACATGAAAAGAGATGGCATAGGGGTAAGAGGGCAGCACTGACAATTTCTTTCAGTTCCCAGTTCCCATAGGTTTAAAAAATAAATCCTGCCTTGGCCCCCTGGACCTCAAGTCAGGGGCCACAGAAGATAAGGCTATTGAGCTCTGCTCTTCTGCTGGGGTGGGAGCCCTAAGGCAGCTATACCAAAGGAATACCATGAGCTGTCCGACTGTGGGAAGCTACCATGCTTGCACAATGAAATTAGTGAGCTCAGGCAACCCCCTCAGGTCTCCCCCCCTCCTCCCTCCCTCAGGCAGGGAGGAAGGGAGGGAGAGAGGGAGGAAGGAAGGAAGGAAGGAAGGAAGGAAGGAAGGAAGGAAGGAAGGAAGGAAGCAGAATTTAGTGAACTGGGAAGGCACAACCAACCTAGGAGAGAATTTCCGGCTGAGCTTTTAAAAAGAAACAGGGGACAAGGTGAGAGATAAGTCCCCAGCAGTCTATTCTGCCCCTCCTCCAAGCTAAATCCTTATAAACAGAGGCTTATTCGAGTGCAGGGCTGGAGGAGCAAAAGGGGATATTGCTTTGAATCAAATATGAGCTTACAGTGACAAAATGTGTATTATCGAATCTTAAAGAACTGAAATGGGACTGGTTTAATAACGGAAAGTGGCTTTACTGACTTAAATGAGCTGTCATTAAGGGATCCCACCACACTGCAGGAGAGGGTGGGAGAGAGTTTGTCAGAGCACTGCTGTTGTCGTTATTGAGAAAAATAAAACATTCTCATATTCTCTTGGAGAACTGAAACTCCTTTTAAAACAAGTATACAAACTAAATGTCCAACAATAAAAGAAAGTGTATATGCATACACTGTTAATCCAGAAAAAAATGAAATGGCTCAATATTTCAATATGGATACTTCAAAAACATGTTCACTGAAAAAAAAAGAGTTGAAGAGCAATACAGACACAAGGCCACATCATATACTTTTCATGGAAGCATGTGTGTGTGTGTGTGTGTGTGTGTGTAATTTTTAGAAGATTGCTTCTCAAACTCATATTAGTTCTTTATTCGATAAAGAGAAATAAATAAAAATAGAGAGAGGTCAAAGTTGGAGGACTCTAGCTTTTTGTACAATGTATTTTTTGTTAAAAAAGGACATGAAATTCTACACTACTTGTGTAACTGAACCAATTTATAAACATAAAAAAGGCTGAGAGCAACTTTATCAAAATAAATCAGTGGTTAATTCTGTGTAGTAAGTATTTAAGTGACTGTCATTTTCTTCTTTGTATTTCTCTATATTTTTAAACAAACTTGTCCTTCAAAAAGGGGGAAAAAGAGAAAAAATCAAAATTAATTCTCAAAGAAGAGAAATAAAAAATCAACATGCAAAATGTTAATCAACCTTATGACAGTTACATTAATTCTAATAAAATAACAATGAGATATTATTTATCAACATATTGATTTTTAATTATAATAATTAAAGTGATCAAATACAGCAAGTGAAAGCGTATATTAGTATGTTCCTCTGGGCAGCAATTTGGTAAGAAATATAATGTATCTTTTGAAGAGTTTATGGCAATGTACACAAAAAACCTTTCTAAATTATTATACAGCAAAACATTAACTACATTAATCATTGAGTTTGAGTATTATTGATATTTGCTTATCTTATGTTTTCTATAACATACATACATTATTTATAACATAAACATACATGTGTACATTCACATATTTACATATAATACTCTTTTACAGAGTAAGGCTACATTGGGAATCTATTGCAAGGAAATAAAAGATGCTTAAAGATTTAGTACAAAGATATCCATGGCAACATTATTCATAACAGCTAAAAACTGGAAACAACCTTCATGCTTAACAATAACAGAATGTTTAAGTACATTTTAAAACAACCGTATGATGGAATAGAAAGAAATAAAAATGTCCTTTACAAAATGATGTTTTCAAACACATTGAATTGCATGGGGGAAATTTTTCTGATAGAATGGTGTGAGAAATAAAATGGAAGACAATTAGGGATGCATAAACAGATAGTCAAAGAGACATACCAAATTTAACATCTATGCATTTGTACAGGCACCGATCAACCTGGAAGCAGGATTTTTCTCTGTTAGCATTTAGTGCTCCAGACATAGAAGAACAGAAGATGGGTATCCACTGGAAAGTTACCCCAGTGCCAAATGTAATGAACCCTGTCTCTTCCAGGGCCTTGGATGTTAGTTTATAATCACCTTTACCAAAGGCATCCTATTCGAAAAAAAAAAAAAAACACACACAAGAAAATCCAGAAATCCTACTACCCTGAGAGAGCCTCTACCCACCAAACTTTTAGCATTGTTGTCACATGCAGAAATGGCAAGGCTTTGGTGTTCGCAGCAAAAGACTTCTTTGCTTGAGGGTATCTGGAAGAACTTTTAGTTCTCTCTGACTCAACTTGCAAGAGACTGACAGGCAGAGCATTCACCAGATCATTATTATTCGTGTATTTTTTCAAACAGGATCCAAAACCAAATTCTTCACCTGTTCTACCATGCCATTGCTCAAGCAGAGCCATTGAAGTCCCTTTAACTTTATTGTCTTCTTTGTTGTTCTAGATGTTGTTGTTTTGGTAGCCCTCTGTTGGGAATTATGCCACCATACTAATAGTTATGTGAGCCAAAAATATTTCAAATTAACTGAGAACTTTCTGACAACATGTCTGAATTCCATCCATCCAAAGGTTATAAGAACTATAAA
The DNA here is from genome assembly GCA_963574415.1 of Tarsius wallacei. NCBI lineage: Eukaryota > Metazoa > Chordata > Mammalia > Primates > Tarsiidae > Tarsius > Tarsius wallacei. Next base: position 382 of record CAUYQG010169073.1, on the reverse strand, counting down.
CTTTCAACTCAAACCTCCTCTCCTTTTAAGAGGCTATGACATGGTAGTCACAACTGCCAGAGTTCAGTCCAGACATGTATTAAGGTCTTCGGGAGAATCTTTTAAAAGCATATATTCTAGCTTCTTTTATGTTTTAATCTGATTTGAGTAAATACTTGCATATAGTGAGAGATAGGGGTCCAGTTTCATTCTTCTGCATGCGATTGTAATGTATGCCATGGGGAAAGAGATGAGCCACTGGTGGTTAAAAAGGTTTATTAAAGAAAAAAGAAGGGGGTGGGGAGTGGTGCCTGGCTCTGTAGAGGGAAAACCAGCAGCCTTTGTTCTCTTGCAGGCCACTTATAAAACCCCAATCTTGGCTTATCGGGTGGTTGTCTGGCCT
>CAUYQG010169070.1:0-21447 GCA_963574415.1 Tarsius wallacei | reverse complement strand
CCCGGCTAATTTTTTTGATTTATTGTAGAGATGAGGTCTCGCCAAGTTGCCCAGGTGGGTCTCGAACCCGCGGGCTCAGGCAATCCACTCACCTCAGCCTCCCAAGGCGCGGGATTACAGGCTGAGCCACCGAGCCCGGCTGAAATCTTACCATTTATTCAGTATCTTGCTGTTGGCCATATTCTGAGTAATAATATTTTTTAAATAAATAATTATATCAATATTGTTAGAAACCAAGCATTTCCCCATTTAAAAAATTATATAACCAAAGAACTTCTTATATTAGGAAACCCTACAATCTTATATTTAAATTGAAAATATGAGTGCAGGCTCATGATGATTTTGTCTTTTTAAATAACCTGCCCACTAAAAAAGCCCAGAAGTAATAAAAGTCTAGTAGCAGTGACAGTGCAGAGACCTAGACTGTGGTCTCCAAACACCATTTACCACTAAAAGGTATCACAACTCCTTGGAGAAATGGGTAATTCCAGGACAAGGACATGAAATATATAAGATGAACTTGGAACATTCTATCATACCATAAAACAAGAAAATTATTGAAAGACTATTTTGTTTCAAGGACCCAGAGCAACTTGAAAGAATTCCCATTCACCAAAGACAGCACAATTTGAACATTTTTAAAAAGTCTTCAATAGATTAGTTGCTAAAAATCTGAATACAAATGATACTCAAACATATCATTGGTCACAAATAGAAGTTCCTAAAGCACCAAACTAATTATTTTGGAAATAATAAAAGGAAAGAATCAACTGTTTGCTTTGCAAAATTTTGTATAAATTGCATTGTAGGTTAACCAAATAGTTTATGAAAGAAAATTATTCTTTCTAGAATAATTGCAGCTAATAAATGCAGGGGGAAAATGACAGATGAATGATAGCCATTTTGCAGTCCCTAATGAAATGAAAGATCATCAGTACTAAAACAATTAGGCAAGATGTTGGAGAACTTTATAATAGCTCAATGAGGCTGACAACACCTGAGCCCTCTAAATCAATCTTAACCCTAAAAGAGTTAAAACAGGCATTATGCACCTCCTGATGTGATGCAGTACACAGCACCACCTATGTAGTACTGTTAACAATTTAAACCTAAATCTAAGCCTCTAAACCTAATAGCCAGGTTGCAGGAGATAGAGGGAATGGAGAAACATATATATTCTGTAAGAGTACAATTAAACCAAATCCAGAATATGGGAAATGTTGTAGGGAAATGACCCAGTTTATTCAACTAAAAAATAGCATGAGGAGACAGAGAGAACTCTTATGAATTAAAACAGTCTTATATGTGAGGCCCAAACTTTACCTGTACAATGACCATTTGTATACCTAACCCTGAATTATAGCTCACATCTTTAAAATAAAAATTAAAACAGTCTTATACCAACCAAATGTAAGTGGGACCTCGTTTGGATTATTATTCAGAGAGTGAATAATAGATTATATAAAATAACTATTGTTCACTAATTAAATATTTTTATTTAGCCAGGCATGGTGGCTTACGCCTGTAATCCCAGGACTTTGGGAGGCGGAAGTGAGAGGATTGCCCGAGCCCATGGGTTTGAGACCAGCCTGGGCAACTTGGTGAGACCTCATCTCTACAATAAATTTAAAAAGTAGCTGGGTGTGGTGATGCACGCCTGTAGTTGCAGCTACCTGGAAGGCTGAGATGAAAGGATCACCTGAGCCCAGGAGGTGGAACCTGCAGTAGCCGTGAGCATGCCACTGCACTCCAGCCTGGGCAACAGAGTGAATCTCCAATGCAAACAAACAAACAAACAAACAAACAAACTATATAAATAAATATTTTAATTTCATTAATACTCCTATCAAATTATATCTATTCCAAACAATAGTGATACTATTGTTGTTTTAATTATTTGATAAATATGTCAATAAATTTAAAATACTTAAAAATATTCTTTTTGTTGGGTAGGATAATGGTACTATGGGCATTTTTTTAAAAAGGGAATTCTTATCTGTTAGAGATATGTAGTGATGTACAAGAGAGAACCCCTCCAAACTGGAATTTATTTATAAAAAATGGTGTATTAATTCTTACATGTTTAAACTACTGATTAAAAATAGAGCAGACATATTTTTCTCTATTCCTTCCACTAACTAAAAATCCTAGACATTATATATACAATAAGCAAAAGAAGACTGAAAGGCTGAGAGAAGAATGCAGACCAATGAGGGACTACAGGGTGGGGAGTTCTCTCCGTTTTTGTTTTGTTTTTGCCTCATATGTCTCAAACTGGATTCTAGAAAAGCCAACAATCTGGAAAAGTCAACCAAATCCGGAAATTTGAAAGGCATGATGAAAAGAAGTCCCAAGAAAAGCATGCTCTCACTAGTCAAATAATCAGGAAAGATCCAACCCAGCAAAACAGAAAACTTTTAGACAAAACCATCCTACTCTTGACACACACCAGGGGAAAAATTATATATTGCATACTCACCTTCAATGCTGCCAATAAAGGCAGAGTTGGGGACCTAGACTTTCACCCTCACCAGGCTGTAACAAGCTGCCCCAACTGCTCTGCCAACATGAGAAGACCAAGTGAGGAGTAGAGATTTCCATTCCTATTAGGCAGTAATGAACACAACCCCACATATACACTCCATGGTGTCAGTGGAAACCATGTGGGGAAACCAGACATCTACACCATTCAGGGGTAATAGAGAAATTCTTTCCTGCACCACTGGAGTGATGTCAAAGGACCCCTAGCAAAGAGTCAGGATGTTTATCATCATCTAGCAGTAACAAGACCACAACTCTACCCTGCAGTGTCAGTGGAGGTCACATGGAGAACAGTTAATGAGGCATGCCTATCCTTCTCAGCCAGGTTGTTATCAGCAAAAGGCTAGTGACTAACTTAAACCCTCAGTACCACCCATCCCTATCAAGAAGTCCCTCCTCCCTCATGTGTTAACAGAGCTTAAAGGGAAGAAATGGGACTTCCATTTCCATTTGGCAGTAATTAGGCAGAGCCACCCTCCCCAACTACAGCAGTATCAGAGGTGGGAGGCTATGACAGAGGATTAAGTTAAGGTCTAGAGACTCATAACATAATACCCCAAATGCCCAAGTATCAATAGAAAATCACTCATTTCAAGAACTAGGAAGATATTAATTTTAATTAGAAAAGACAATCAACAGATGCCAACATTGAAATGACCATTTCAATTAGAATTTCTAACAAGGATTTTAAAGAAGCCATCATAAAATGCTTCAACATACAACTATGAACATACTTGAAGTCAATGATAAAATGGAAAGTCTCACAAAAGAAATAGAAAGTCTCAACAAATAAATAAAAGCTATAAAGACAGAAAATGGAAATTTTAGAACCTGAGGACTATAACAAAAGATCTAGCATGCATGTCATCAGAGTCCTAGAAAAAGAGAAAGAGGAGTAGGCTGGAGACGTATTTGAAGAAATAATGGCTAAAAACGTTCCAAGTATGGTAAATGACACGAGTGTACAGATTCAAGAAGCAGAATGAATTCCAAACATAATAAACCTAAAGAAAACCATGTCAAAATAGATCATAGTTAAATTTCTGAAAATCAAAGTCAAACAAAAAATCTTGACAGCAGCAAAAACAGAAATGATAACTCACCTATAGAGGTAAACCAATTCAAATGGCAAAGGATTTCTCATCATAGACCATGAAGGCTAGAATAAAGTGGCACAATATTTTCAAGTGATGGTGGGATAAAAGAAACATCAACCCAGAATTCTATATCCCACAAAAATAGCCTTCAGGGAGGAAAGGAAAATCAAGGCATTGTCAGAAAAGGAAAACTAAGATAAGTTGTCAATAGTAGATGTACCCTAAAACAACAGCAAAGAAAATTCTCTAAACAGATAGAAAACGATTTTAAAAAGGCATCCTGGAACACCAGGAAGGAAGAAAGAACAATAGAAAGAGAAAAAGCATGGATAAATACAATAGTATTTTCCTTTACTCTTGAATCTTCTAATTTATGTTTGATAGTTGAGGCAAAAATTATTACACTCTTTATGTGGTCCTAAATGTGTGTAGGTGAAATATTTAAGACAATTATAAAATAAATTGGGAGGATAAAGTGACATACAGGGAGACTTCTATACTTCAGTCAAACTAGTAAAATGTTGCCATCAGTAGACCATAATAAGTTGTGCATGTAAAATGCATTACCTAGAGCAATCACTAAAAAAGACAAAATGCTAAAAAGCATTACATGTAAGTCAAAAGAAGATTCTAAGGAATGTTAAAAAAACAGGAAGAGGAAAAAACAGAGAAACAGAAAAAGAGAAAACACACTGAGAATAAAATGACAGATTTAAATCCTAATTTTTCAATAAGTACATTAAAAGTAAACTAACTACACCAAACAAAATACAAAGATTGACAGAGCAAATAAAACAGATGACCTAACTATATACTGCCTATAAGAGAATCATTTCAACTATAATGATATATATAGACTGAAAATAAAAGGATCGGAAATGTATGCCATGAAAATATTAACCCAAGGAACGCAAGAGTGGCTATAGTAATATCAGATAAATTTGACCTAAAAATAAAAGAAATGATCAAGGACATTACTTAATGTAAAAGGGAAAATCTGTCAAGAAGACAGAGCAATCCTAAATCTAAATGTACCAAATAACAAAGCTTCAAAATATGGGATACAAAAACTCGTAGAACTAAAAATAAATATATACACATCCACAATTGTACTTAGAGACTTTAACACCCCTTTCTCAACAATTGATAAAACTATTAAACAGAAAATAAATAGTATATAGAGGAACTCAACAACACCATTGGCCAATAGGATTTAATAAACATTTATATAATAGTCTACTGAACAATAGCAGAATGCACATGCTTTCTAGTGTCCAGGGAACATATACCAAGACAGATCATACCCTGGGCTCTGAAACAAAATTTGACAAAATTTTAAAACTTGGGAATATACAGAGTATGCTGGTTGACCACAATGGATTTAAACTAGAAGCTTGTAGTAGACAGATAACAGGAAAATCTGCAAACACTTGAAAACTAAATAACACACTTCTAAATAATACTCAATCAAAAAAGAAGTCTTAAGGGAAATTAAAAATACATTTAATTGAATGAAAATTAAAATATAACATTTTAAGATTTGTGGGCTACAATAAAAATGGTGTTGTCAGAAAAATTTAAAGCACTATTGCTTAAGGTAGAAAATAGTAAAAGTCTCAAATCTATCATCTAAGTTCCTAATCCAGAAGAAGAAAAAGAAGAGCAAATAAAACAAAAGCAAGCAGACAAAAGGAAATAATAATAATGATAAGACCAGAAATAAATGAAACTGAAACAGAGAAGCTATAGAGAAAATCAATCAAACCAAGAACTGGTTCTTTGAAAAAATCTGTAATATTGACAAACTTCTAGCAAAAAAAGACACAAATTACCAATATCAAGAATGATACAAAAGACATTAGTACAGACAATTAGATATCAAAAAAATAATAAGGGAATACTATATATAACATCTCTACACTCATAAAATTGACAACCTAGGTGAACTGCATCAATTCCTCAAGACATTCTACTATAACTCACTCCAATATGAAATAGATAATTTGAATAACCCTATAGTTTTTAAGGAAACTGAGTTTATAATTTTATAACTCCCCAAAATAGAAATCTTCAGGCTCAGACGGTTTCACTGGAGAATTCTACCAAAAATTTAAAGATAACACCAATCAATCTCTTCCAGAAAACAGGAGAGAAGGGAATACTTTGCAATTCATTTTATGAAGCATGAGACAAAACTGACAAAGTAGAAAAAAAAAGAAAATTAAAACCAATATCTCTCATTAATATAAACAAAAAATTAATAAAATATTATCAAATTCTTAGCAATATATTTAGCAATATGTAAAAAGAGTTGTGTACCATGACCGAGTCAGTTAAGTCTAGAGATGTAAGTCTAGGTCGCTGTTCAAACATCAATTAATGTAATTCATAATATTAGCAGGCTAAAGAGAAAAAAATCATATGATCATATCAATTTGTGCAGAAAAAGCATTTGACAAAATTCCATGAATAATTTTAAAAATCCCAGAAACTAGGAACATAGGGAAATATAATAAAGAAAATATACAAAAATCTACAGCTAACATCATTCTAAATGGTAAAAGACTAAGTGCTTTCCCTCTAAGATTGGGAACAAGGCCAGGATATCTACTCTCACCATGGCTATCATAGTCCTGGAAGTTCTAGTCAATGCTATAAGATCAAATAAATAAATAAAAGGCATTTAGATCAGAAAAGAAGAAATAAAACTGTCCCTAATCTATTTGCATTTTTAAAATTTATTTGTTTGTTTTTAAGAGATAGGGCCTTGCTATGTTGCCTAGGCTGGACTTGAACTCCTAGACTCAAGCATTCCTCTTGCTTCAGTCTCCCTGAGGCTGAATACAGGCAAATGCTACTTTACCTAGCATAATTGCCTATGTAGATATTTCCAAAGAATCTACAACAAAACTCCTAAAACCAATAAGTGAGTAGAGAAAGGTCACAGGATACAGGGTATATATGCAAAAATCACTCATATTTCTATACACTAACAATGAAGATGTAAAAACCAAACTTTAAAATATAGTATCATCTATAAATTTCCACCCCCCCAGCAACAAAAAGAAATAGGTGTAAATTGAACAAACATATGCAGGGATTTTATGCAAATAAAGACAAAATACTGATGAAATAAATAAAAGAACATCAAAAATGCAAGGAGATCTATGGTCACAGATTTGAATATTCAACATAGCAAACATGTCAATTCTCACACTGATACACAGGTTTAATGTAACTACTATTCAAATACCAGAAAAGTTGAGTTTTTTAGATATAGACAAGCTTATCTTATTTTTATTTTTAAAATTATATAATAGAGATGTGGGATACAAGTAAGGATTAACTACACAAATAAGTTGCATGCAGGTGAAGTTTGGGCCTCCAACTGGCCCTCACTTCCCCTGGTAATGAACCAAGTACCCTTTGTGTTGTCACATGCCCTCCACCCTTCTCCTTCCCTCCCTCCCCTAACAGTACCCAGTGACTGTCAATCCCTCCCTTGTACTAATGTGATTAATGTTCAAGGCCCACTTTTGAGTGAGAACATGCTATATTCAGTTCTTTGTTTCTATGATAGTTCACTTAGTATGATACCAACTCCATTCAGCATGTTGCAAAGTCCATGCTTCTGTTCTTCTTGATGGCTATATAATACTCCATCATGTATACATACCACATTTTCTTTATCCAGTCCACTTTTGATGGGCAGTAGGGTTGGTGAATAGGGAATAGTGCAGCTATTGTGAATAGTGCAGCTATAAAAAACATGAGTGTGCAGGTGTTTTTTGTTTGTTTTTTATAGAATGATTTATGTTTCTCTGGGTATATTCCCAGGAGAGGGATTGCTGGATTGTATGGAAGGTCAATTTTTCGTTCTTTTAGGAATAACCACACGGCTTTCCATAGGGGTTGAACTAGCTTGCATTCCCACAAACAGAAAACACTACTCAAAGAAATCAAAGATGATACAAACAAATGAAAAAACATTCCTTGCTCATGGATTCAAAGAATCAATACTGTCAAGATGTCCATCCTACCCAAGGCAATCTACGTATTCAATGCAACATCCATCAAATTACCTACATCATTTTTCTCGGACCTGGAGACAATACAGAAATTCATATGGAAACAGAAAAGAGCATGAATAGCCAAAACAATCCTCAGCAAAGAAACATAGTGGGAGGTATCACACTCCTAGACTCTAAACTTTATTACAAGTCTACAGTAATTAAAACAGCCTAGTATTGGTACAAGAATAGGCACATAGACCAATCAAACAGGACAGAGATTCTGGAAGCAAAAACTCAGTCTCTCAACCAACTCATGTTTGACAAAGCCACCAATAACAATCACTGGGGAAAGGAGACCACATTTAGCAAATGGTGCTGGCAAAACTGGCTGACCACATGCAGAAGAATGAAATTGGACCCCTACCTATCTCCATATACAAAAATCAATTCAAAATGGATCAAAGACCTAAACATAAAACCTCAAATTATAAGAATCCTAAAAGAATGCTCCTAGTCTGCTTATGAGTGAGTACATGTGGTACTCAGATCTCCATTTCTGTATTAGATCACTGAGTATTATATCATAATACTACAAGAAAGAAATTGACAGTAGTGGGACACTGCCAGGGGAGGGAGGGAGGAGACACATAACATCAATAAGGGTACCCAATCTCAAACCAGGCAAATGGGGACCAAAGAAAGGCCCAAACAGTGCCTGTATGATGAACACTTATGTACCTAACCCTGAATTGTACCCCACATCTTTAAAATAAAAAAAGAGGCTGGGCTCGGTGGCTCAGCCTGTAATCCCAGCACTTTGGGAGGCCGAGGCAAGTGGATTGCCTGAGCCTGCGGGTTTGAGACCAGCCTGGGCAACTTGACAAGACCTCGTCTCTACAATAAAATAAAATAATAGCTGGCCATGGTAGCGCGCATCTGTAGTTCCAGCTACTCCTCGCCTGAGCCCAGCAGGTCGACGCTGGGGTGGCCGTGAGCCTGTGTGCCGCTGCACTCCAGCCTGGGCAAAGGAGTGGAACTCCAACTCAAAAATAAATAAATAAATAGAATAAAATAAAATAAAATAAGAATCCTAGAAGAAAACATAGGAAACACCTCTATGCACATCAGAGAAGGCAACAAATTCTTGACCAAGTCCCCAAAAGCAAATGCCATGAAAGCTAAGACAGACAAGTGGGACCTCATAAAACTGAAAAGTTTTACACAGAAAAAGAAACCATCAAGAAAGTGTGGAGACAACCCACAGAATGGGAAAAAAATATTTGCTAATTATGTATCTGACAAAGGCCTAACATCCCAGATCTACAAGGAACTCAATCAAGCTGAAAGGAAAAAACAAACAACTCTATTTTAAAAAAATGGGCAAAGGACATGAATAGACACTTTTCAAAAGAAGATATACAAGCAGCCAACAGATACATGAAAAAATGCTCAGCCTCACTAATCATCAGAGAAATGCAAATCAAAACTACAATGAAACAAGCAAAATTTAAAATTTATAAGGAATGGGACAGGCCCTAGAATAACTATAACAATCTTGACAAAAAAGAATAATGTGATCGAGGAATCAGTCTATCTAATTTCAAGCCTTATTATATAACTATGGTAATCAAGGGCATGTGCTATCGTCAGAGGGATAGATACTGATCAACAGAATAGAATAGAGAACTCAGAAATAAAAAAAATTAAACCAAACAAAAAATAAAGAGAAAAACACAAAAAGATTTTAAAAACAAAAAAAAAGAGAAAACTCAGAAACAGACCCATACGAATATGCCCAACTGATTTTTTTTTTTTTGAGTTGGAGTCTCACTGTCGCCCAGACTGGGGTGCAGTGCTCCCGGCCACTGCAGACTCGACCTGTTGGGCTCCTGCGATCCTTCCGCCTCAGCCTCCCAAGTAGCTGGAACTACAGGCGTGCGCTACCACGCCTGGCTAATTTTTTTGATTTATTGTAGAATTGAGGTCTCGCCAAGTTGCCCAGGTGGGTCTCAAACCCGCGGACTCAGGCAATCCACTCACCTCAGCCTCCCAAAGGCGCGGGATTACAGGCTGAGCCACCGAACCCGGCTTTAACAAAGGTACAAAAGCAATTCAATAGAAGAAAAATAGCCTTTAAACAAATAATGCCGGAGCACTTGAATATAAGCAAAAAAGTCAACCTTGGCCCAAATCCCATACTTTATACAAAAATTAATTTGAAGTGAATCATAGTTTAAATGTAAAATGTAAAACCACAAAACTTGTTTTTAAAGAAAAGTATAGGAGAAAATTTTCAGTACCTAGAGCTTGGTGAAGGGCATTAAAACATGACATTAAAATCATAATCCAGAAAATTTTTAAAATGTTGATAAAGAGGATTTCATCAAAATAAAAAACTTTTGCACTTTGAAAGACCCTGTTAAGTGAATAACAAGAGTAGAAACTCAGAGAAAATATTTGCAAACTACATATCTGACAAAGGACTCATATCTAGAATATATGAAGGGGATCCCCCCAAAAAACAGAGTTACCTTTTGGAAGGCAGGCCTCTTATAGTACACTTGGCATTTATTTCTCCAGATCAAATCGTCAACCAAAGTTTTTATCTGGAAGTTTTGAGAAGATTGCAAAACTATTTGTGGAAGAAGCATCCAGAGTTGTGGCAAACAGGTGACTGGTCATGACAACGCACCTGCCCACACTGTGCTAAGTGTTCAGCAGTTTTAAAGTCTGCATGACCCCCATTCTCCACCCTCCCTATTCACCTGATCTCACCCTGAGCAACTTTTTGTTTGTTTCCGTAGATGAAAGAAAAGTCCTCAAAGGGAAATGTTTTGCTGATGTGAAAGAGGTGAAATTTTAAAATGGCAGAAGCACTAAAGGCAACCAAATTGACAAGTTCAAAAACTGTTTTGAGCTGTGGGAAAAAGCATTTTGACAGGTGTATTGCATCAAACAGAGAGTACTTTGACGTGACGACTGAAGTTTAAACATGTAAGAATACACATTTTTTAAATAAATAAATTTCAGTTTTTTGGGGTCCCCCTCCTTTACTTTTCAAAAGTAAAACAGCAAAAACAACAAATTTTGTATTAGTTTCCTCTTGCTGCTGCAACAAATTACCACAAACTTGAAAAAACACAAATGTATTACCAAAAGATTCTGGAGGTTGGAAGTCTGAGATGGGTCTCATGGTCTAAAATCAGACTGTCAGCAGGGCTGTGTTCTCCTCAGAGGCAATCTGTTTCCTTGAGTTTTCCAGCTTTTAGAGTCCACCTACATTTGTTGTCTTATGGTTCAAAGCCAAAAATGGCAGGTTGACTATTTCTCATATTCCATCACTCTAATCTCCTCTTCTGCCTCCCTCTTAGACTCTTAAAAAACCCTTATTATTACGTTGAACCCACCCAGATAATCCTGGGTAATCTCCCTTTTTAATTTTAATTTTTTTATTTTTTTGAGTTGGAGTCTCACTCTGTCACTCAGACTGGAGTGCAGTGGCCGCTCCCAGCCACCGCAGCCTCGACCTGCTGGACTCCAGCGATCCTTCTGCTGAGCCTTCCAAGTAGCTGGAACTACAGACGTGTACTACCACACCCCGCTAATTTTTGATTTATTGTAGAGATAAGGGCTCGTCAAGTTGCCCAGGCGGATCTCGAACCCACGGGCTCAGGCAATCCACTCACCTCGGCCTCCCAAAGTGCTGGGATTACAGGCTGAGCCATTGAGCCCGGCCAATCTCCCTTTTTTTAAAATTTTTTTTATTTTTTTATTTTTTTTTACATCAATAGCATGCTTTTATTTTAAAATTTTAAATGTATCTATATTTAGTTTTGAACTGGAAACAATCTCCCTTTGTTAAAGTCAGCTGATTAGCAGTACTAATTCTATCCACAACCTTAATTCTCCTTTTCCTTGTAATTTATATAGTCACAGGTTCCAGAGATAGGGCACTGAAACATTCAGGGGCAGGGGACATTATTCTGCCAATTAGAAAACAGGTAAAAGATATGCAATATCTCACTAAAGAGAATATACAAATGGCAAAAACATATGAAAATATGTTTGACAACACTAGCCATCGGGGGAACATGAATTAATGCCATGATGAGATAGTAACACATATCAGAACAACTAAAATAAAAAAATAGTGACATTATCAAATGCTGACAAAGATGCAGTTTCTCTCATTGCTGACAGGAGCATAACATGGTACAGCCCCTCTGGAAAATAGTTGGGCAGTTTCTTAGAAAACTAAACATATGCTCACCACATAACACAACAATCACATTCCTGGGAATTTATCCCAGAAAAAAATTATGGCCACACCAAAACCCGTGCATGATTATTCATAGCAGCTTTATCTGTAATGGCCAAAAATCATAAACAACCATAATGTTCCTCAATAGGTGATGGTGAAACAGACTATGGTTCATCCATGTCATGGTATATTACTCAGTAATAAAAAGAAACTCTTTGACATACGGAACAACTTAGATGCATCTCGGGGCAAAAAAAGAGAAAGGCCAATCTCTAAAGTTTACATACTGTGATTCCATTTATATAACATTCTGAAACTGACAAAATTATAGAGGTGAAGAACAAATTACTGGTTGCCAGAGGTTAGGGACGGTGGGGTGGAGTTGGGGGTGGTGATTATAAAGGGATAACACCAAGGAGATGTTTATGGTGATAAAACAGACACATAGGAAATAAAATGGCAGACAAAGTCTTTAGTCTTATAGAGTAGGGGTAAATAACAGAAAATTTGCTAATAGCAAGTTTTTCACTTATAAGCTATGAGTTCATTTCTAGTTATACTACAGTATCTGGCAAAGAAATTTTCTATATCTGATTGTGGTGTTGGTTATACAAATCTATACATGCAATAAACTGGCATAGAACTATACACACACATTGAATCAATGGCAATTTCCTGCTTTTGATACTGTACTAGTTATACAAGATGTGACCATTGCAGGAAATGGAAAGCCAAGGGTATGAGGGACCTCTCTGTACTTTCTTTGCAACTTCCTATGCATATTTAATTATTTCAAATTTGTTTTTAATTTTTCAAGAAAAAAAGAAAGACTGGCAAAACTCATTTTTGATGAAGTTGTTGTGAAGGTGGGCAGTGGGCACTCTCATATACCACAGGTAGAGTGTAAATCAGTAACTTCATTTTAGCAATTTTTAAAAACTGTGACTACGATTTGATCCATAGATGCCATTTGCAAGAATCGATTCCAAATATGAAATATGTATTCACAAGCTTACTGTGATTTAAACTGTCCATTCTAATTATGGTTCTCTTGTTAAAACCTGATGACCCGGGTCTTTTTAAAATCAAAACCCATTTATTTCTATAACTGATTTCTTAAGTACTTTAAAATATCTGACCATTTTCCTTTTGTACTTGATCACTAACAATATGTTGCAACCAGTCTGTAGTACATAAATCATGCTTTTGCAATTCTGTATCTGGAAGGCATTTTCCCTAAAAGTGTGCCCACACCTTTCCTTCTGACTGCAATGTCCTTCCTTGACTCAAATGTCATTTATTTAAATAATAAAACACACTATCAGAATTACCAGAGACTTTTACTTCCTAGTAAAATTTGACTTTTTAAAGTGTTTGACATTTTTACAAGAAACAAGTGCTACTTTTTAAATTTAATAATAATAATTAAACACTATGGTGAGGCATACAGAAGGCGACCCTTTCTCCTCATATGATCCCAAGCTGCCACCTTCCAGTGATTGTTCTCTCTTTATCTCTCTCTCTCTTTCTCATATTTCCACTATACCTGGCTTCAGCCTCTTTATGGCCTTTCATCTCCTGGCCCCTCTTTGACTCACTCAACCCTCTCATGTCTTCCTTTTCTTCCATTCCCAATCTAGATCTCACAGTTAATTTTGCCAACTAGTTTCAGCAATATTGTCGATGTTGTGATTCCATGTCTTGCCATCATAGCCAATAAAACCCTAACAATGTCAATTCAGTGGTTCCAATTCTTCTCTCCTACACTCAGGCTATTAGGAGTGCTGGAGAAAACCACACAACCACCCAGACTCATGATACTGCAGATTCAGAGTCCCTAGCCTCCTCTGAGCCCCTACAACACCTAATCTATTTCTCTTATCAGTCCTCTTCCCAGCAGCTATTTCTCTTCCTGACTAAGAAGTTGTTTCTGTCATGCCGGCAAGATGTGATAGTGACATTAGCAAAGGAGGGACAGCAGGGATGGAAAGGAATCAGGGAGAGATTGGAATCAGGGAGAGATCTATGCAGATGTGGAGGATGGACGCTGCAGTCAGGAGGAGATGTGTGGGCACACTTTTAGGGGAAAATACCTTAATCCTTATAGATACAGAACTGCAAAAGAATGATTCAAGTACTACAGACTGGAATTGCAACATATTGTAAGTGATCAAGTACAAAAGAAAAATGTTCCAGTACTTAAGAAACAGTTATAGAGGATTTATCCTACCCAGATCCCTTCTGAGTTCCAGCTTCATCGATCATTAGAGCTTTGTCTTTATAGATTTATATCACTGGATTCTTTTTAAAAATGTTTTGGGCCAGGCGCATGCCTGTAATCCCAGTATTTTGGGATACTGAGGTAGGAGAATTGCTTAAACACAGGAGTTTAAAACCAACCTGGGAAACATAAAGCTACCCTGTCTCTATAAAAAATAAAAAATTTAGCCAGGCATGGTGTCGTGCACCTGTAACCCCAACTACTCAGGAGGCTGAGGCTGAAGGATCACCTGAGCCCAGGAGATAGAGGCTGCAGTGAGCTGTGATCATGCCACTGTACTCCAGTATAGGTGACAGTGATACCCTGACTCCAAAAAAAAAAAAAAAAAGTTATGGAGTAGATACTCTTAAGCACAAAATTTATTTTCTGTAAGGGAGTTGAGTTCTCTTCATCTCTAGGAACTCATAAGGGAGCTGAGTCTAAAAGAGTTCAAATTTAGAATGGATTGCAGCCTGGTAATGCAGAATTTCATGATGTATATTATTAAATTAGTGAATGCCTCCAGATGCTGCAGGGATATGTACATGTCACATTAATAACTATCATGATCACCATAATCATAGCCTCATCCCCCATCTCTGTCCATCTCTCTGTGCCTTTCTTTTATCCTAAATGTCTCAAAAATTTTTTCCTAATGTTTTTTCTTCTGCCTTCTTCTATTCCCAAGCCTCTTCTTCTTTGTAGAAAAGCAAACAAAAAGTTGATATATTTGCTCCCATTTAAATTTCAGAACAAGTTAAACTCTTTTCACCCAGTAAGCAACATGTAAGATGTAAACAAATCTCAAAGAACTTTAATGCCAAACACTGTATCTCATATTTACAATACATTTTAGTAGCCCACATCCTTTTACACATTTACATACACATAAACATTGATTGATAAAAATGTTTTTTCCCAGTTCAAAAACACTTTTGTTTTCTTCTCAGAAAGAACTGCTAGCAGTAATAGACCAAATTCCTGAGAAAGTAGCTTGTTTCCGTTAAGATCAAAGGTTCTGGATTCATCAGACCCAGGTTTGAATCTTCCCAAGCCACAGTGTCCTCATCTGAATAAATGGAGATAACAATAACAATAGTGAGCCTACTCTAATAATTACCTATTGCCATGTAACAAATTGCCTCAAAACTTAGGGCATAAAAACAATAAACACTTCTTATTTCTCACAGTTTCTGTGATACAAGAATTTGGAAGAACCTTGACTGGGTGATTCTGGCTTGGGGTTTCTCATGGGATTGTAGTCAATGATGGCAATCAGAATTGCAGTCATCTGAAGGCTTAGTCAAGGTTGGCAAATCCACTTCCAAGATGACTCACTCATTTGACCAGCAAGTTGGTCCTGGCTATTGGTTGGGGGCCTCAGTTCCTCTCCTCATGAGCTTCTCAACAGGACTGCTCAAGTGTCCTCAAAGCATGATGACTGGCTACCTCCAGAGCAAGCAAACCAAGAGACCATGAAAGAAGCTACAGTATCCTTTTTGACCCAGAAGTCACACACTGTCATTTACACAACATGTATTGATAACAAAGATCAGCCTATTCAATGTGGGATATGCCATACGAGGACATAAATACCAAGAAGTGAGTATAACTTGGAGACGTCTTGGTAGTCACCTACCACATCCATCTCATACATTCATTATGAAGATTAAATGAGATAATGTTTATGAAGTACTTTACTTTGCATAGTACCTGGCATATAATTGTTCTTTGTGGTATCTTTAGCAGAAAGTGTGGTTAAAAACAAAGGCAAAAACAAAAGCAACTAAAGAGAAGGAAATTCTATTCAATTAACCTTGCTTGCTGGAAGTAAATGTGAATGTATAAAATTGTTCACGTCTTCAACTTCTGCTACTGCTACAGTGAGGGCAGGACCTATTATACTCTGAGATGTTGATGAGTATTTCTTTACCCTCAACACCATTTTAGCAGGAAAATAACAAATTAAAAATAAGAAAAACATCAAATGCAACATGACTTTTGTTTTCAGTGGGGCGTTCTCCAGGCACTCACTGAGTAAAATGATTTTTATTTTTTAATCCTGCTTCATCTTCTGGTTTTCTACTGTCTCTAAAACTGCTATGTGTCTCGGTTTTCTATTTGTTTGATCTCTTTTAAATTGGATTATTTCAGGTTTTATAGGTTCCACATTGGCCTCTGCTCTCTTCCCCTTGAAGTACTTCTTGAAAACAATTTGTCTCTGCAGGGTGTGTGACTTCTTATATCTGAGGTAGATAAAAGACAGACAAATTTCAGAAAGAATCCTCTTATTTGACCCATGTTGGAGAAAAAGAAAATGCAGGTGTACAGTGAAAAGTGATTCTCCCAAGACCTCAAATTACAAAAAGAACTGCTTCTTCATGGGAAAATATCAAGTGCTGAAAACTTGTTCAAACTGTGTAAGTTTCCAGACCAGACACAGGCAGGGAAAACAAAGGACCATGTAGGAAGAAGATAACAGAAACAGAAAGAACCATAGTTGCAAAAAGTGCTCATTATTTGTGAGCCCCTATTCACATCATTTTCATGACTTATACTAAGAATCTACAAGTATTATAGTTCCAAAATAGATTACTTTTCTCACATAGAATTCAATTATTTTATCTTTCATTTTAATAAATAGTAGAACTTGTCTGGATCACTGGATACCCAGAAATCTGGTTAAACATTATTTCTGGTCATGTCTATTTGGGTGTTTCTAGAAGAGATTAGCATTTGAGTCAGGGGACCTATGTAAAATGTATTGCCCTCCACAACATGAATAAGAAGCATCCAATCCACTGAGGTCCTGAAAAGAACAAAAAGGTAGAGGAAGGGAGGATTCACCCCCTCTCTGCCTGACTACTTGAGCTGAGACATCAGTCTCTTACTCTCAGTGCTCATGGTTCTCAGGCCTTCAGATGTGACCTGGAATCTACAACATTGGCTGTCCAGCTCTTAGGCCTTCAAACTACACCTTCAACTTTCCTGGGTCTCCATTTTGCAAATGGCAGGTCATGGGACTTCTCAGCCTCCATAATCCCCTGAATTAATACCTTATAGTAAATCTCTTCCTACAGAGATAGAGACAGAGATTAGAGATAGAGATAAAGAAATAGAGAGATATGCTATTGGTTTTGTTTCCTAAGATAACCCTGACTTGTTAGAGTACCTATTGTATACAAAGCACTAGGTTAGTTAATTATAAATAAAGTCAGATAGTTTTGAGAAGTGAAGAGAAAATGAAGTGATATGTCTACTAGCATATGGTAATAAGCACCCAGAAATCTAACTGGATTTTGACTCTATGTATCTGCCTACATTCAGTCTTGGTTCACATCTTTAAGTGAAAAGCATGGCTATAATTTGACTGAGCCAGTTATAAATTCTTGTTTTGGTTCCAATGAGGCAGATAAAAGATAAAGTGATCTTTTAAAATCTTTTAAAAGATTTTATTGTATGCATACAGAAAAGTACTCCACAAATGCATAACCCAATGAATTATTACAAAGTGAACATCTGTGTAATAATCATCCAGGTTAAGAAACAGAATACTGGCCGGGCTCGGTGGCTCAGCCTGTAATCTCAACACGTTGGGAGGCCGAGGCACGTGGATTGCCTGAGGTTCGAGACCTGGATGACTTGGCGAGACCTCGTCTCTACAATAAATCAAAAACTAGCCAAGCATGGTAGTGTGCACCTGTAGTTCTGGCTCCTTGGAAGGCTGTCAGAAGGATCATTGGAGCCCAGCAGGTCAAGGCTGCGGTGGCTGGGAGCGTGCCACTGCACTCCAGTCTGGGCGACAGAGTGAGACTCCAACTCAAAAAAAAAAAAAAGAAAGAAAGAAAGAAAGAAACAGAATACTTACCACTACCTTCACTTTTTGTAGAAATCACTTCCTTGATTCTCTTCTACAACTTAAGCATGCATCCCTAAACATTATGGTATTGTCTGGTTTTTAATATTTAGATGAATGGAATCACACAGTATGTACTCTTTTGTATCCAGCTTCATTTACCCTATGTATCTATTTTGCTAAATATAGCTGTAGTCTGTTCATTTTATTTTACATATTAGAGTCTGCTGATTAAATTTACTGAATTTATTTATCCACTCTACCATTGATTAACATTTGGGTTGTTCCTAACTTGAGACTATCGTGAATAATGATGTCTTGAACATTTTTGCAAATGTCTCTCCATGCACAAAGGCAAGCAGAGTATACATCTAGGAAAAGAATTGCTGGACCATAGGGTATGTGCAGGAAAGTTCTCCAGGTGGCCTTGGACTGATTCAGTCCTCTTCCCTTCCTTGCTTGCAGTTCTTAAGAATAGCTGTAGAATGTGTTGGAAATGCAACATCCTGAGATAAAAAGGGACTGGATAGAACAGCCTGGGCGGTGTTCCAGTACTCTCCAAGAACAGGGTGTCCTTCAGTGCTTCAGCCCAGTGACTCATGCCACTCCGAGGTATAAAACTCAGTGGGGGCTGCTTTCTAGGGTTTCTCAGCTGCAGTGCAAGATGAAATTCCATCTGCCCTGGGCAGTTTTTCTGAGCCTTGGGGGACTGGTTTGCAATGAATCCTAGATTTCTGTCCCTTTCTGCCTGTCTGTAATAAATCTACTTCATGTAACATGAGTGTTCTATCTCAAGAGACTCAGATAAGTTGACAACCAGTGCACAGGGAAACTGCTTCATAGTATGCATATCTTAAACTATGTGAGATGATGCTAAACAGTCTTCCAAAGTGGTTGTATCTATATGTACTCCCACCTGCAGTATATTGAGCGATCTAGTTGCCTCCCTAACTAGCAAACACTTGCTATCAGCAATCTTAATTTTAGCTATCTGGTGGATGTATCATGATGACAGTTCATTGTGCTTTTAATTTGCATTTCCCTGATTACTAATGAGACTGAATATCTTTTAATATGTTTTTGGCCATTTGGATGTCCTCTTTTGTTAAATGTCTTGTGAAGCACTCAAGTCTCTTAACTTTTTTCTATTGGGTTGTCTTTTATTGATTTGTGGAAGTACTTTAAATATTCTGGATAGAAGCCCTTTGTCATTTGTATATTTTTACAAATATATTTGCCCTATGGCTTGTTTTTGCATCTCAAGTGGCTTCATGGGCCTATTTCCATTTTATTCCTACTCCATTGAGGCAGCCCTTTGAAGTCCAGACCCTAAGAGAAGGGGGTTTACTTAGGCTCCCTCTATCTATCCTTGGCAGGCCCTGGTCACCAATTTCTGCTGCCTTGGCCCACAAAGGCCGCCCATCCCCCTAGTCTCTCAGCTCTTCTTTGAAATTTTCATATGCTTTCAGGGAAAGAAGGGGCTCCAAATCTGGAGCTCACCTCCCTGGACCTCTGTCCTCGCCAGCCTTGACCTGGTAATTATAATCTGCCCTGCCTTTCCAGTGGCCCTCAGCAGAAGGGTACATCTGAATTACCTAGTCTGCCATTATCAAAAGTAGAAATCCCCCACTTATAAAGTGAAGATAGTTAGTATAAGGGAAGAAATCCTAATCCACACATAAAGAATTTTCCAAAGCAAAAAATAAACTCTTTTTAATTTGAAGAGAAAATGGCAAAAATAAAGCATAATACAAACAGTGACTAAGACTAGCAAAATCTTACCTAGAGCACTGCTCAGATATCTAGATCAGCAGTCCTCAACCTTTTTGGCATCAGGGACCAGTTTCGTGGAAGACAATTTTTTTCCATGGATGGGGTGGAGGGATGGTTTCAGGATTATTCCAGCACATTACATTTATTGTGCACTTAGTTTTTTATTTATTATATATTACATTGTAATACATAATTAAATAATTATACAACTCACCTTTTAAAAAAAAAGAAGAGGTAGCCAGGCGCAGTGGCTCACGCCTATAATCCCAGCACTTTGGGAGGCAGAGGTGATTGGATTGCCTGAGCCCCCGTGGGTTTGAGACCAGCCTGGGCAACTTGGCAAGATTTCATCTCTACAATAAATTTTTTTTTTTTTTTGAGTTGCCCAGACTGGAGTGCAGTGGCATGCTCCCAGCCACCGTAGCCTCGACCTGCTGGGCTCTGGCAATCCTTCCGCCTCAGGCTTCCAAGTAGCTGGAACTACAGGCGTGTGCTACCACATCTGGCTAATTTTTTATTTATTTATTATAGAGATGAGGTCTCGCCAGGTTGCCCAGATGGGTCTCGAACCCTCCGGCTCAGGCAATCCACTCACCTCAGCCTCCCAAAGCACGAGATTACAGGCTGAGCCACTGGAGCCCAGCTCTACAATAAAATTTTTACAAAATTATCTGGGCATGGTAGCGCACACCTGTAGTTCTAACTACTTGGAAGGCTGAGGCAGAAGGATCACCTGAGCCCAGCAGGTTGAAGCTGCAGTGGCTGTGGGCATGCCACTGCACCCCAGCCTGGGTGAGAGAGTGAGACTCTGACTAATAAATAAATAAATAAGAGGTACAGTCAAAAGTGGTAAATAAAATAGTGGGCAGGCCACATGCAGACTGAAATAAGTGTCAGATTCTGACTTAAAGCCTGCCACCAGATGCAACTGTACAATTGAAGTATATCAACTCACTTTCTACTCACTGATAGGGTTTTGCTATGAGTCTGCAAGTAATTTATTATAGTCTCTGTGCTGTTAAACCTCACTGCTAATGTCTGTATTTGCAGCTGTTCTAGCATCACCCCAGCACTAGCACCACCGTCTCAGCTCTACCTTACATTATGAGGCATTGCATTCTCATTAGGAGCATGCAACTGAACTGCACAATAGGATTCATGCTCCTATGAGAATCTAATGCCGCTGCTGATCTGACAGAAAGCAGAGCTCAGGCAGTAATGTGATCGATGAGGAATGGCTGCAAATATGTTAGCTGAGATGGACACTTCACATGTTAACACTGAAGAGCTACTTGCAGAATTACAATTGCCAAAAGTAAACATTTTTTATTTACTTGCCAAGCAAGGAAGGGCTTATTTTCCAGCCCCGACTCACTTGAAAAATTCAACAGAACAAAAGCTTTTTTGGAAAAAGTATACTAACATTGAGGTTCTCTGAAGTTTTTTTTTTTTTTTGAGTTGGAGTCTCACTCTGTCGCCCAGACTGGAGTGCAGTGGCCGCTCCTGGCCACCGCAGCCTCGACCCGCTGGGCTCCAGCGATCCTTCCGCCTCAGCCTTCCAAGTAGCTGGAACTACAGGCGCACTACCACGCCCGGCTAATTTTTTGATTTTTATTGTAGAGATGAGGTCTTGCTTGCCCAGACGG
>CAUYQG010169067.1:0-34175 GCA_963574415.1 Tarsius wallacei | reverse complement strand
GTGAGATATCACTTCATATCCACTAGGATGTTTATAACTAAAACAGATAAATAATGACAAGTGTTGACAAGGCTTTGGAGAAATTGGAACCCACATACATTGCTGGAGGGAGTACAAAATGCAGCTACTTTGGAAGAATTTGACCATATTTCAGATAGAGTTATCATAGGACCTAGTAACTCTACCCCTAGGCATATACCTAAATGAAACAAATGTCCAAACAAAACTGGTATGGACATTATTTCTACTGGAAAAGTAGAAATAACCCAAATATACATCTGCTGACAAATGGATAAACAAAAGTGGTATATCTATAAATGGAATATTATTTGGCCATAAAAAGGAATGAAGTGCTGATACGTGGTACAATATGGATAAACTTTTAAAACATAATAAATGGGCCAGGCGCCATGGCTCCCGCCTATAATCCCAGCACTTTGGTAGACCCAGGTAAGAGAACTACCTGAGCCCACGGGTTCGAGAACAGCCTGGGCAACTTGGTGAGATCTCATTTCTACAATAAATCAGAAAATTAGCTGGGCATGGTGGCATACATCTGTAGTCCCAGCTACTTGGAAGGCTGAGGCAGAAGGATCACCTGAGCCCCGCAGGTCAAGGCTGCGGTGGCCATGAGTGTGCGACTGTACTCCAACCTAGGCGACAGAGTGAGAATCCAACTCAAAAAAAAAAAAAACACACACACACACAAAACAATCCTAAAACATGCTTAATAAAAGAAGTCAGACACAAAAGACCACATAGTATATGGTATTATTTATATGAAATGTCCAGAATAGTCAAATCCATGGAGCAGAAATTTAGTGATTTCCAGGGACTGGAGAGAGTGGAAAATAGGACCAACAACTAATGGATACAGGGTTTCTTTTGGGGGGATGGAAATACTCTAAGATTGGATTGTGATGATGATTATTTAACTCTGAATATGCTAGAATGCATTGTATATTTAATGGGTAAATTATATCATAGGTGAGTTATCTCAAAGCTGTTTTAAAAAGTAGATGGATAGACAGTAAAGTTAATACGTTATCTGTTTTATGATACAGTCTTGAAAAATAATCTAACACATTTTTATGTAGGTACCTTAATTGTAACTTTTTTCATGTATGCTTCCTAAATACGTATATTTTTCTTTTTTTTATAATAGAAGTCAAAAATTCTAAGTAGCATGTTGTTTCATTTAAAGTTAATTTGAAGCTGGGCATGGTGGTTCATGCCTGTAATCCCAGCACTTTGGGAGGTGGAGGCAAGAGGATTGCCTGAGCTCAGGGGTTCGAGACCAGCCTGGGCAACATGGCGAGTCTCTACAGTAAATCAAAAAATTAGCTAGGCGTGGTGGTACATTCCTGCACTTCCAGCTACTTGGAAGGCTGAGGTGGAAGAATTGCCTGAGCCTAGCAGGTCGAGGTTGCAGTGGCCGTGAGCGTGCTACTGTACTCCAGCCTGGGCAGCAGAGTAAGATTCCTACTCAAAAGCAAAATAAAACATAAAGTTAATTTGAGTGAAATTTAGTACTGATTGTGTTTATCAGTTTAAGATACAGGAAAAGTTGAAATGTAGATTTTCCTAGCATATCTGTCTTTTGGTTTTTTGGGTGAATAGAGACCCTTGTGGTGTTATGGAAAGATTTTTGAACTTAACAATTGCTAGAACAGGACAAAACTAGTTGTTTTGTCTGTAATTTCAGACAAATAATTTAAGTTCTTGGAGCACAGTTTAAAAAACTTTAGCCAGGCATGGTGGCTCATGCCTGTAATCCCAGCACTTTGGGAAACTGAGGCGAGAGGACTGCCTGAGCCCAGGGGTTCGAACCAGCCTGGACAACTTGGTGAAACCTCATCTTTACAATAAATGAAAAAATTAGCCAGGCATGGTGGCACACGCCTATAGTTTCAGCTACTCAGAAGGCTGAGGCGGAAGATCCCCTGAGCTCAGCAGGTCGAGGCTGCAGTGACTTTGATTGTGCCCTGCACTCCAGCCTGGACAAGAATGAAACCCCAACTCAAAAGAGGGGGAAAAAAAAAACCTCTAAAAACAAGGCTCAGCTGGGTGAGGTGACTTATGCCTATAATCCTAGCACTTTGGGAGGCCGAGGTAAGAGGATTGCCTCAGCCCACGGGTTTGAGACCCCTCTGGGCAACTTGGTGAGACTTCATCTCTACAATAAATAAAAAAATTAGCTGGGTGTGGTGGCGCATGACTGTAGTTCCAGCTACTTGGAAGGATCGCCTGAGTCCAGCAGGTCAAGGCTACAGTGGTTGTGAGCATGCCACTGCAGTCTAGCCTCGGTGACAGACTGAGACACCAACTCACAAAAAAAAAAAAGGCTCATGTGGGTTTGAAAAGTGTTATGTTTTCTTTCCTACTTTCTAGTGTTTATTAGAAGTTGATTAGATATATGGAAGATTTTCCTAGAGAAAATAAATATATTCAGGTCTGTCTTTTCAATATTTGTCCACACTAGTTGTCTTACCTTAAATTTTAGGCTTTTTGCCAACAATTGTTCAGCCTAGTACTGCATCTGAGAAAATGGGTTCTCAATATTCATTATTTGAAGAAATTGAAATTTAGTGGTATTATTGGTGACCTTTGAAGTATTAGGTGGTGGGGGTCATTGAATTTATTATTATTATTATTATTATTATTATTATTATTTGAAAGTAGGATTATTGAGGACAGAAAAGTTCCCACAGTGGGAGGCGACCTGAGGGGGTTGCCCGAGGTCATTGAATTTTTTTTTTTTTTTTTTTTTTTGAGTTGGAGTCTCACTCTGTCGCCCAGACTGGAATGCAGTGGCACACTCCCGGCCACCACAGCCTTGACCTGCTGGGCTTCGGCGATCCTCCCACCTCGGCCTTCCAAGTAGCCGGAACTACAGGCGTGTGCTACCATGCCTGGCTAATTTTTGATTTTTATTGAGAGACGAGGTCTCCCGCAGTCACCCGAGTGGGTCTTGAACCTGAGGGCTCAGATTACAGGCTGAGCCACCAAGCCCAGCCAAGATCATTGAATTATTAAGTGAAAAGCTTATTTTAACTTTTTTGATATATATGTCTATTTTTTAAATTGTGTCATTGACTTTTACTGCTTTTAGATATTAATGTAATATCTACAATTAAGTTAATTTCAGGTTAGGTTATTCATCTATAACTTGTTTTTAAAATGTATTAAGTATGTGTTGCCGTCTTTTTGGCCTTTAGTTTGTTTTTGATTAAAAATTTTTTCTTAATGAGCTGGGGTGATTTTCAGAGAAATCTGCTATAATTGCTTCTAGTCTCATGTACTGAGTTATGATATGTGATATGTGGCAAATATATTTTTATGTTGCGTGCAGTTAAGTGATGGTATGGGATAGAATTCAAATTTCTTTGTTTAGCTCGATAGCAACATGACCTTAATATACTAGCTTTTCCTTACTTTGCAGAGATCCTGCATATTTTGATGAAAATTGGCTAAACAGAATCAAAACTGAAGTAGGAGATAATTGGAGGCTAAAGGTATTTTCTTTTTATTTTCCTATCTTTTAAATCTTTAAATATTTGTATGCATATATTTGTTGATTTTTAAAAATCTGTGTGTCTAGTGAGCTATAGAAATTTAGGTAGCCTATATAGTAAATTACTCCACAGTTGAAGATTGGAGGGTACCTGGAGTTGCTCACTTAGACATGACATAATGTGAGTCAGTAAAGCTCAGTGAGCGAGGGCATGGACTCTAGAGCTGGTGTGCCTGTATCCACATCATAGCTCTGCCATTTACTGTCTTTGGAGAAGTATTGTGACCTTTCTGTGCCTTGATTTTCCAATTTGTAAAATGAGGGTTAAAACAGGCTCTGCCATACAGAAATAAATTAGTTATTGTTATGTTAAGTACTTAGAATGGTGCATGGCACATATAAGTATTAGTTGCTAGTGTGGTTTTTTATAATGAGATAATATTGGCCATTATTAACTGTCCAGAACACTCAGAGAATGAAGCAATTTTATTTCCTTCCTAGTAACCTTTAAGTTCCAGTATTTCACAATTATCTTTGACTAAAACCCACAGTAAGAAATACAGGTTACATTGCAATCTTCTGCCTACCGAAATGCATGTGCACATATAACTAGACAAGTTTTTATTCTTACCTTAGGCAGTGATGTTATTTTATTTCATTTTTAATAATGTTTGTTGCAACCCACTAAATTTAGTATACTATTTTGTGTTTGTGTGTATAGTTCTATGTAGCTCTGTCTCATTGTGGCTTCTTGTAACTACCACCAGAGTGAAGATACAGAACTAGACCATCACCACATAGCTCTCTGGTGCTGCCTTTGTATCCATGTCCATGCCACCCTTAATTCCTTGCACCTACTGATTTGTTGTCCTTCTCTATGATTTTGTTACACTGAATTGGTTTTTCTGACCCAGTAATGGTCATAACTGTGATGTAAAACCATGGGACAATTTAAAAAATTTTTTTTAGGTGGGGGTAGGTAACAGACACACACTGGTATAGACTCAGAGATAGAAATGATTATGCTTGTGAAGCCCCAGAACTTAAGATGTGCTAAGCTTGAGTTGCCTTTGTATTTCTCCCAAGAAGCACATATTTGATAAGAAAAATATTTGATTGCTTAAGTATTGGGTCTACCAAAATCTAATTTCTTCTTTTAATTAATCTAGTAAATGGAAACTCTTTAATGGCACTATTTTAATGTCTTTAAACAATCTTTCAAGAATAGGCAATTAAAATGATTGTTTTTAAATAGTTCAACATGTTTGAGACAATTCATGATTGTTTAAAATGATGTTCCTAATAATTTTGTGTTTGCTTACCAACTTGACTAGAGGGAGTTGCGTATCCCCTCCCCGATTCACACAATTACACACCCACTGTCTTCATGTCATGAGTAGGGCAATGGTAGTTATATTCTTAATGTTTAGAACTGAAATTCCTATTTCTGTATTTTACTCTGTATTATACTTCTTCAGTTTTATGATATCATTGATTAAAGGTATGATATATAGCTTTTTGTGATGGGATAAAAAAGTTACCAATTTAAATAAACGCATTGATTTTCAAGATGTTCTAATTTCAAGTATTAAAAATATGAGAAAATGAACATTATAGAATAAAGGAAATAAAGTATATTATGCATTTTTCATGTCTCCAAAATTTTCCAGAAGTATAAGCATGTAATTTTATTTATAAGGTTTTTAAGAAATAAGTAAGCTAAGTTTTTAGTTTATTTTCTCCTTTAAAAATAAATATGTTTTTAATTAGCTATTGGATCCCACTGCTGTGATTCAGATTCTATTTCATAGCCTTAGGCTCTGCTGGCTTCTGTTCTAGGACATTTTTTTTTTAATCAGAGTCTCGCTCTGTCATCCAGGCTGGAGTGCAGCGGCACACTCACAGCCACCCCAGCATTAACCTGCTGAACTTTGGTGATCCTTCTTCCTCAGCCTTCCAAGTAGCCAGAACTATAGGCATGTGCTACCACACCCGACTAATTTTTGGTTATTATTATTTATTGTAGAGACGAGTTCTCGCCAAGTTGCCTGTGCTGGTCTCCAAACCGTGGGCTCATGCAATCCACTCTCCTCAGCCTCCCAAAGTGCTAGTATTACAGGCTAAGCCACCAAGCCCATCCAGACATTTTCAGTTACTCACATTGGCCAGGGTCAGCTGGATTGACAGGATGATTAACAGAACCATATCATAGACAGATTTAGTTTAACACAAATATGAGTGTATGAGTTTCAAAAAAAAAAAAAGAAAAGAATTAGAGTTCACAGTAAATAGTGCAGGTGATTCTGCCTGAACTTTCCCTCAGATAACGTATGGCTGTGAATGTGTGCTCTGGAGCGAGTTATTATTGGGACATCTGCATATTACTCTCTCATCCTATCTTTTATAGGGTGTTTCTTACAGCACAAATATCTCACAATGCTGAGTGTTAGTCTAGTGTTTCAAGATAGAATAGTAATTTTTTAATCTTATGGCTTAAATATTTACTTTGGCACTCAACTAAATAAACAGTAGTTTTTTCTAACAGCAAAGGAATTTGGAGACATTATATTTTGTGTGTTAATAGGTTTCCAAGTGTAATTTTGACTTGAACTTTGGCTTAATGTTCTAACTGTAGAACTGAACCTTATGTAGATGCAATTCCACTTTTCTGGGAATAACAGCCCTGAACTCAAGTCTTCATTAAGGATGGAAAATCTGAATAATTTAGCCTTATTGCTAAGTCATATTCAGTTACCCTCCACTTGTTGATGTGGTCATAACATTAAAAATTTTGTGTAATTGGAAACATAATTTGTTTTATAAAGCTCTCAGATCAAATAAAGCTATTAATAGTCCATTTTTGGTGATGGTAATTCAGATATGCCATTGACTTTTTTTTTAGTGTTTTATGATTACAGTGATTGGTTGACTGAGAAATTTCTTATATTTAACTATGTTTTAATCTATGCTTGCCCCTTTTACCCAGTTGTTTTCTCTTTCTTAAACAGATAAGCAATTTAAAGAAAATCTTAAAAGGAATCCTGGATTATAATCATGAGGTAAGGACTTGTTTCTCATTCTGTTTGGAAGTATTATTATAGAATAGTTTAATTTTATAGTAGTTTGAAATTAAGGAACAATTGCCTTCAAAATTAATATCAGTTTGTCTTCCATATTATAGTTTCTAGAATGTTGGTTCAAACAACCATCTGTTAGGAGGTGTATAGTTCAATACTCTTTTTCACCATATTATAGGTAGTTTGTAGATGATTACTAATTGATGTTAAGTTTTTTTTATTGTGTCTGTTAATTCTCTCTTCTTCCTTTAAATGTGAAAATGGTTTAGAGTCCATATACACTTGTAGTTTCAGCTCCGTTTCAAATTTCTTTTTTTTTTTTTTGCCAAATCTCAGCCCCCAGAGGAACTCAATTTATCCTCTGAGTCTGCCTCAGAACAGTCATACATTTCTGGGGGAAAAGTCAGGCAGTGGAACTAACTAGTTTCACTTTAAATTTCATGATCACAGATGTCAAATGGACGCAACACTGCATAGAAACCTATGTTATTTCCCTACTTCTCTTCTGTATTTATACCCACATTTACACCTACATTTATACCTACAATATCAGTTTTCCCCATCTACACTACTACCCAAGCCCAAACCTAAAAATCATCCTATAGTCCTTCTTTCTTTTAATATTATCAGCAAGACCTAATATTAGTTAAACCTTCAAAATACAGCTTTCACCATCTCTGTAGCCACCACCCAAGCCATCATTCATTCTTCATAAAACAAATTATTGGATATTAGTCTATCTGTGACCCTGATTTCACTGTTGCCCCTCTGTAGTCTATTTTTCACTCTAAAGCCAGGATGATTTTCTTCTTAGCCACGATCCTCCAAATGCTATGTGACCCCTCTAGTCACCACTTCGCCTGATCTCCCCTTGCCTCGTGACACTGTGGCCATACTCCTCTGCTTCTGTGCCTCAGTTTGCCAAGCCCGTTTCTTTCTCAGAGCCATGGCCCTTCTGCTGTGCTGTGTGCAGTGTTCCTCTTTTGGCTTCTTTTCTCACTTCTGCCTGTTTGAACTTATTGTTCACTCAGAGAGGCTTTCCCTGAGCCATGTGCTGTCTTAACTGGGGCCACATTCTCCCTTTAGCCCCATTACTCAGTCACACTGCCCTGTCTGTTCCCTTTAATCTTTGCTATGGATTATCAGCATTCTTCTTACTTATTGGTAATTTGGTTGTCTCACCCCATTATATTAATTAGAGCTTTGAAAGAGGTCGGGGCTAGACCTGAAGTAGTCATTGGTCCATCCCAGCCCCCAGCACAGTTCTGTCACAACACAGGCACTCTGAGTTTCCACATCATCTCAAATACTATTTTGAAAACAAATTCAAATAAATATTAATTTCCAGGAAAAATACAATATTTAAGATATGTAAGGCATGAATATAGGGTTAGTATTAGACATTGACAGAGTGTTTACTTGAACCAGAAGTCATTGTTTTTTTTCCTAAGAATGCTCTGAAGAAAATTTACTACATCTTTTGGGCTTAGAAGAGGTGATTGTTTTTGTTCTGTGCATCATGTCCCTTTTGTAAAGTACAATTGATAATTTCCCACAGAGTATTGCAATGAAAAAAGAAGTAGAAAATGTATGGTACTGGAGGTAGTGATGCTGTTTCCAGAGCCATCTCACTGAGATCATTTGAGCCAGGTCCCAGGCTCAGTGCTGCACTCCACACAGTGGCCATGTGTGCTGTTGTCCCATCTCATACACAGCAGCCGAGCTCAGGTCAAATACCCATGTGCACGTTTTTCTCTTCCCACCTTGTTATTTTTCTTTTTTTCTCCCCTACTTCCCTACCCCCCAACATTTTTCTTGGCAATGCTCTGGGCCCTGGGTTAGCCAGTGTTACCTGGGGCCCCACGTAGCACTCCCTAGCCACACCAATAAGTGCTCAGAGAGCAAAAAGAAATCTAGTCTTGGAAGGTGGTGTGGCATCTTTGGAAATTTTCACATGCCCTTTTAAAAGCCTAAAAGCCTAATTACACTCATCACTACATGACTATGAGAAAGAGTTGGAGCGTGAGTAAAGCTAAAATCAGTGTGTGTGGTTGGTGTTTGCTTAATGTGAGCCTGCACAACCGTTCTGTGAGCCCATACTGTATAATTCTAGTACCAGCTTCCTCATTTATTCTCATAGCTCAATGTCCTAATCCTTCTTACTGCCTACTATAATGTGTAATTATATATTTCTGTGTGCATTTACCTATTTTATGTCTTCTACTTACTCTGTAAACTACATAAAGGTACTTGTCTGTACATTTAAAAGCTTTATAAATGCATATGTCTTTTAACACTGTAATTCTATGTTTAGAAATTTGTCTTCTAGAACTACTTAAGGCTATCTACTAAGCTTTATTTCATAGTAGGCAAAAATTGAAAATAACTCAAATGTCTAACAATAAGAAAATTATAAAACATAGGACAGATGCCATTCAGCCATGAAACTATATTTATAAAGGTCCTTTAATAATATAAAAGTATGAGATTATATGTGCCATATGATACCAATTTTACAGGAATATATATAAATGTACTTGCAAAAATATATATGTAGGTCCACAATCTCAAATCCCAGATCCTTGAAGCCAGATAAATTTTGGAATCCAGAGTTTTTAGATTTTAAAACCCAAAATGTACCATGTATTGTATAAATACCCCCAGTGGAGTGTGGGGTTGCACTATACTCTATTATGTTGATATTTCTGCAGCAAAACAAGATTATTCACTCTAACTAGGATAAGCACAATTTATATTCTGTCATTACCTTTTACCCTCCTCCTGGGAATTCCTTTGTCTTTCTCCCATTTTATTCCATTGACTGACTGCTAAGTACTTCTCTTTCCTGGTTTACTTTCTTGTTTTGGTGGAGCCCATCTTCCGGTGGCATCTTCAGAAAAGTACATGATAGTTTTTTTGTTTGTTTTTGTTTTTAGGCGTTACATGCTTGACAGTAATTTTAGTTTTCCCTTTATACTTTGGTAGAGTTGGATGTGAAATTCTAGGTTGGAAGTTGTCCCTCCATATTTGTAATCATTGCTCCGTTGTCCTCTGGCTTTCAGTGCTGCTGCTCATTTGGATTCCCATCTCCTGTTGGTAACTTGCTCATTTTCTAGAAGCTTTTAGAATCTTCTTTTTTTTTCCCCTGGAACCAAGTTTTATTTTGTTTTATTTTATTTTTATTATGAAGATGTGGGGTACAATTCAGAGTTAGGTATACAAACGTTGATTATGCAGGTACCCTTGTTGATGAGGTATGTCCCTCCTTCCCCTAGCAGTTTCCCTCAACTTCCAATCCTACCCCCCCCCCCGACAATTTCCTACTACTGCCAATCCCTTTCTTATAGTATTATAATTGTTCAATGTTTGCTTATGAGTGAGAACATAGGGTTCTCTGTTCTTTGTTTCTATGATAGATCACTGAGTATGATCAACTCCAGATCCATCCAAGTTGCTGCAAAGTCCATATGCTTGTCCTTCTTTATGGCTGCATAATATTCCATTGTGTATATGTACCACAGTTTTTTAATCCAGTCGAGCTTCAATGGGCAACATGGTTGTTTCCATGTTTTTGCTATTGTGAATAGAGCTGCAACTAACATACGTGTGCAGGTATCTTTTTTGTAGAATGATTTGAGTTCCTCCGGGTATATTCCTAATAGGGGAATTGCTGGGTCATATGGAAGGTCAATTTCTAGTTCTTTGAGAAATCACCACACTGTCTTCCAAAGAGGTTGCACTAGTTTGCATTTCCACCAGCAGTGTAGAAGCGTGCCCCCCCCCCCGCCCCCTCTCCCCCCTACATCCTCACCAGCAGTTGTTGTTATTCGTTTTATTAATGATGGCCATTCTTACTGGGGTTAGGTAGTATCTCAATGTGGTTTTGATTTGCATTTCTCTGATGGTGAGTGAGGCTGAGCACTTTTTCATGTGTCTGTTGGCTGCCCGTATGTCTTCTTTTGAGAAGTGTCTATTCATGTCTTTTGCCCACTTTTTAAAGGGGCTGTTTGTTTTTTTCCTTTTGGCGTGTTTGAGTTCCTTGTAAATCCTAGATGTTAGGCCTTTGTCAGATATACATTTGGCAAAAATTTTTTTCCCATTCTGTGGGCTGTCTCCCTGTTCTCCTTATGGTTTCTTTTGCTTTGCAGAAGCTCGTTAGTTTGATGAGGTCCCATTTGTCTATCTTATTTCTTAAGGTATTGCCCTTTAGGGTTCTGAATAGGAATTGGTTACCAGTTCCAATTTCTATAAGGGTGTCTCCTGTGTTTTCTAAGATTCTTATAATTTGAGGTTTTACGTTTAGGTCTTTGTTCCATTTAGAGTTAATTTTTGTGTATGGTGATAGGTAGGGGTCCAGTTTCAATTCTCTGCATGTGGTCAGCCAGTTTTCCCAGCACCATTTACTGAATAGGTTCTCCTTTCCCCTATGGTTGTTGTTGGAGGTTTTGTCAAAGATGAGCTGGTTGAGGAATTGAGGTTTTGCTTCTGGAATCTCTATCCTGTTCCATTGGTCTATATGCCTGTTCTTGTACCAATACTAGGCTGTTTTGATTACTGTAGCCTTATAGTTAAGTTTGAAGTCTGGAAGTGTGATACCTCATGTTTTATTTCTTTTGCTAAGGATTGTTTTGGCTATTCGTGGTTGTTTGTGTTTCCATATGAATTTCTGTATTGTCATTTCCAAGTCTGAAAAGAATAATGTTGGTAACTTAATGGGTATTGCGTTGAATCTGTAGATTGCCTTTGGTAGGATGGACATTTTAACAATATTGATTCTTTCTATCCATGAGCATGGAATATTTTTCCATTTGTTTGTGTCTTCTTGTACAATCTTCTTTTTATCTCCATCTTCGTGCTGTTGTGTTTTGGTGTGAAGAGGGTTTTTTTTTGGTTTTTAGCTTTTTCTCCTTATTTCTCTCTTTCTGAAATAATTAGGTACCTCTCTCCTACCTTGTCCATTGAATTTTTCATTTCTACTATCATATTTTTAATTCCAAAGAGCACTTTTCTGTTTTCTAAATGGAACTTTTATATCACCTTTGCTTTATATATGTAGTATTTTCTCTTATCTCTCTGAGACTATTAATCATAGAGGTTTTTTTACTTTCATATTTTATTTATTTCCTAACTCTGAACTGCCCAATTACCTCCCAGGAGGCATCACTGTTAGCAACTTTCTGTATATTCTTTTAGAAATTGATTTCGTATACTAGTGGAAAAATTGAATTTAATCTAGGTTGGTGGTGTATTTCTGTTCATTTAATTTAACTTGCTTTCCATATCATTGTGAATAAAACCCATATGCTTGATATAAGGACCTAATGACCTGCCTCTATCACCCCAATCCCTGCATCTCATCTTATACCTCCCTTTCACCTACCACACTGACCTTCTCACTGTTCTTGGAATTCATCAGGTACACTCCTGCCTCAAGACTTTACTCTCTGGTAACCTCTGTGTGGTATGCTTCTACTCACCACCTGCATGTATAACTCTATGGTTTGCTTCTTCATTCCAGGTCTCTACTCAGTTCTTTAACATAGAGGCCTTCCTCAATCACACATCAAAAATATCAGATTCTCTTCTTTAGAACCTCCACTACTTTTTCACCATAGAATAAATATACATTCAGAAAAACACACAGTATGTATGCAAACTTAATAGTTAATTATCAAGTGAACAATTCAGAGTTAGGTATACAAACTTTGATTATGCAGGTACCCTTGTTGATGAGGTATGCCCCTCCTTCCCCTAGCAGTTTCCCTTAACTGCCAATCCTATGTCATGTGACATAGGTCAGTAGAACATTGCCACCACCCTAGAAGGCCTTGTGTTTACCTTCCTAATCACAGCCTCTTTCCTCACCTCGTATCCAGAGAAAACCATGATCCCAAGTTTTAGTCGTTTTCTCCTCTTTTTCTTTCTTTTTTTTTTTTTGAGTTGGAGTCTCACTCTGTCGCCGAGACTGGAGTGCAGTGGCCGGAAGCGGCCACTGCAGCCTCGACCCCCTGGGCTCCAGTGATCCTTCCGCCTCAGCCTTCCGAGTAGCCAGAATTACAGGCATGCGCTACCATGCCCCGCTGATTTTTTTTTTTTTGATTTATTGTAGAGATGAGGTCTCGCCAAGTTGCCCAGGTAGGTCTCGAACCCGCGGGCTCAGGCAGTCCACTCACCTCAGCCTCCCAAAGCGCGGGATTACAGGCTGAGCCACCGAGCCCGGCTCTTTCTTTCTTTCTTTTTTTTTTTTTAAAAAAGAGTTGAGGCTCTGTCACCCACACTGGGATGCAGTGGTGCCATAATAGCTCACTGAAGCCTCAAACTCCTGCACTCAAGTGATCCTCCCACTTCAGCCTCCCAAGTATCTGGGATCTGGCTAACTTTTTAAAAAAATTTTTGATAGAGACTGGATCTCACTATGTTGCCCAGGCTGGTCTCAAATACCTGAACTCAAGCAATTATCTTGCTTTGGCCTCACTCATTTCTCATTTTACTTGGCCTCTAAGAGTGCTGAGATTACAGGTGTGAACCGCTGTGCCCAGCTTCTTGTTTCTCTTGATAGTTTTACCACCTGTGTACACATCTAGTTATAGGATATATAAAAATTTATTTTCTTCCACTGCGTTATTTGGTTTCCTCTGAGTTTCTTTGTTTTTGTGTTTTTAATGCTGGAGACTTTTTGCAAATGTCTTAATGATTCCTGATTATTTGTTGATGTTTAACCCTTTGTACTCTGATATCACCTCTGAGGGGACATCATAAATCTAGCAAACCACTCATATGCCCTCTCAGGAGACATAAAGAGATTGATGGTGATTATACAGGACAAACTTATGCAAGCAAAGACTTTTTAAAATGTATGTTTCCTTGGAGTTTTCCATTCAAATTGCACAAAAAAGCAAATAGAGATGGAATATATACTGAGATATATGTAAAAATAAGTCAGCTGGCATTACATAGAAAGAGAATGTATTTATTGCTTTCACAGTGAGGCCAACACTTCTTTGTAATGGAAAGTAGCAGTAGATAAAGAACAATTGCATAAGAAAGGCACCTGTGGTTCTACCCTTTTGTATCATTTGGCATAACTTGAAAAGATAGATAAACGAGTTACTGTAGCCTTAAAAGAAAGAGATTTATAAGTTGAAGGCAGATCACATTGAAGTATTGAGAGGCACAGATTGAATATATGTATCTGCACTAAGTTGGAAAAGTAAAATTGGAAAAGTAATATTTTAATAAATTTCGTTTCATAATTGCAATTACACATTTTTTGTCCTTTTAGTTAGTTTACAGAACAATGGCAAAATGAAAAGACAAAAGTGAGAGTTATAAGCAGCAGCGAAAATGAGTTAGATTTAGACTTTTATGCAGATAAGTTAGAAAAAATAAATATCGATATGGAAGAAAACAATAGTAGTGATAGTAATGTCATCCCACCAAGAAGAAAACGAATGTAATAGAAAGTAATAGTGATGAAAGTGTTAGTAGTTTCGAAGAAGTAGAAGACAAAGTACCATCAAGTGAAGATGTTATAGAAAAAGACGGTTGATCCTCCAGCAAGAATAAATTTTGTTGTGCATCCTAAAACCACAGAATCAAAATAGCAAGTAAGATAAGAGAACTAATTAACTATTTTACTGTGTATTTTACAAGTAAATTAGTGATAATGTAATAAAAGAAGTGATTATTATGTGGATAAAAAATAAGAAAAAAGCAAGCCGAGCTCGGTGGTTCAGCCTGTAATCCCGCGCCTTGGGAGGCTGAGGTGAGTGGATTGCCTGAGCCCGCGGGGTTCGAGACCCACCTGGGCAACTTGGTGAGAATACAATAAATCAGAAATTAGCCGGGCGTGGTAGCGCGCGCCTGTAGTTCCAGCTACTTGGAAGGTTGAGGCGGAAGGGTCGCCGGAGTCCAGCAGGTCGAAGCTGCGGTGGCCGGGAGCGGCCACTGCACTCCAGTCTGGGCAACAGAGTGAGACTCCAACTAGGGGAAAAAAAAAAGAAAACAGCTATCTCACAAATCAATTTGCTATAAGTGGCATGATGACCAACAGGAATTTTTAGCTTTTATCACAATTATCTTAATGTGGGAGGAAGAAATTGAGACTGCATTGCCTGCTCTAATAGAAAAACACCAGGTCGAAGACATCAAACAAATTAGTGTCACACAACATGTATCAAAGAACCTGCAATGCATGTCAGTGACTGTTTCACATGTTACTACGCTTTAGAAAAATGGAAGATATAAAATTTTGATTTTTTTGTCATAAATAAGTTCCTCAATGCCCCAGATTCCATTATAAGCCAAATATCATTACAATAAAATAATTGGTTCCAACGCTATACTATTTAATATGAAGTGATTTGTTTTTCACTCTTTCATTAAAAAAACACAGTAGAGTTGCTGGTAGGTGATCTGCAAAAAAAACCCCCAAAAAACGGTAGAGTTGCTGATAGGTGATCTGCGAGCTGTCTCTGAGTGCAGAGGGTTAAAAGCAAAGCACTGTAAAAAGCTGATTGGAGTCAACCCCCTTGGGTCTCCTCCCACTCTGGGAGCTTTTCTGTCCTCTCAATAAATCCTGCTTTAAAAAAAAAAAAGCTGATTGGAATCTGAGTAGGAGTGCTTTTTTAGTGGTAAATTTCACTGTAGGGTTACCCACCCGTATATCTGCATATAAGTCATTTCATTTAGGGTCTGTCAGTTTTCCCATAAAGGAGTCTTCCATGCTCCTTCCTGATATAGGGTTCTTGCTGCCAGTGATTTGAGAGTCAAGTAAAGGTGGCTAGGGGCAATCTTACTGTTGAGGACATGAATTTATATGTAATCTCAGCTCTTTCTGGTGCTCCCTGGTTCAGAACCTTTCTAGTTCTTCTTCACAGAGTCTACATCCAGTCCTTCTTGGTGTAGTGAAAGAATCGGTAGTATTCAGTTTTTTTGCTCGGTGTACTTACTGTATACCAGATTAGGGACTAAGTTGCTGTCACTCAAGCTAGTTATAATTTAGGTATGGGAGGTAAAAATACAAACTGGTGGTGAGATTGACATAATTGTTCTGTCCTTGGCAGTGAGTTTCTGGTGATAACACTAATCTCAATCAAATATTTTATCTGTCATATTAAATGAAAGTGCAATTGTAATCTTTTAATCTTTGTTCAGATTTTAGGACAGCAGATTAATGACTTTACCCTTCCTGATGTGAGCCTCATTGGGGAGCACTCTGATGCTGCGGAGCTCGGAAGGATGCTTCAGCTCATTTTAGGCTGTGCTGTGAACTGTGAGCAGAAGCAAGGTAATTTGTTTGAAGTTAGTGTATGCATTTAAAATAATTAAGAAAAGTAATATGTATTATATATTTAATATATAAACAAACAGTACAAACAATAACATCTTTTAAGGCTGCCCTCAAAGAATGCCATTTTCTCAGTTTTGGTAATAATTTGTTTTTAAGCTTGAGTGAGTTTTGCAAGTTAAAATAAATTTGTGGTGATATTTTTTCCTTTCTGTAAGACCACATAATTCTTTGAGTAGATTATTTTTTATGCATCTTGACAGCACTGTGATGAAATTTACTGTTAATTGGACAAGGTCCACCTCTTAGTTTGGAAAAAGTGAGTAGAGACATATAGCAATTTTATAGGTTCAGGTCTGCCTTCCCAATGTACATGTATAATAGAAAGGTGCCTTAGACATTTTTTAAAAGAGCGTATTGTACGGTAAGTGCCCTACATATGAACCTTCAAGTTATAAGCTTTAATGAAGCACACCTGTGTTTTTTAATGTATTATTTCTCTCCATCAGGTGTCAGCATAGCCTGTTAAAAAACATACAGTAGTATATAGACAATTGTGTTAGTTGGGTACCTAGGCCAACTTGGTTGGACTTAAAACAAATTGGACTTACACACTTTCAGAATGTAACTCATTAATATGTTGGGCACTTCCTATAATTGGAAACTTTTATTTTATTTTATTTTATTAGATAGGAAAATATGGTTTATTTACAAGTAAACTAGAGAGAGAGAGAAAAAGAAGATTCACCTCCCCAAGATAGGGGAGGGGGACAAAATCAGGAAACATAGCCTGGCCATAGCTCAAGGAGCACATGGCCACACCATAGCTTAGCAACGCAATGGCAGCAATGGTCTGTCAATGGCCAGAAACATTTACAAGTTTGTCTTTACTGTGGGGAAAAGAAGAGGGAAGAGTATCATTATATACAGTCTCTAAATAATAAAAAAATAGATTTGGGGTTGGATTTTCTGCCCCTAAATCTGGTATATAGTCTTTTTCAAGAAATTACTTCCTGAATTCAATTTTAGATACTGTCTGGGCTATCTTTCAAAGGAAGAATAATACATATATCAAAATAATTTCATTTCACTTATTTATAAATAATTGTAAAACTTTTAGAAATTTCACAGGATATTTTATGTTAACACTCTCTGGTAAGAAAGACTTAGAAACCTTGGGATTGAGTTTCACAAAGATTAGCACCTTTAAAATAAATTAATGATTTGCCTATGTGTATATCTGAATGCTAGAAAATTTCTTGCTATTCATGTAAATCTGAACTGTCATTTTTAAAGTTTTTTTTTTAGTTCTTTGTATTGCAGTCTAAAATATCAAATTTTAAGTTCCCTGAACTGTAATGATCTATATCATTATCAATTTATTGAAATCTGAGATAAAGAGCATGGGCAACCGCACTGCCCATCAACCTGGGAAGTTGTACTATGATTCCATCTCTCACACACTATGGGAGGAACATTGGGCAGAACACTTCATGTCTGTATTTTAGTTTTTGTAAAGTAGATATTTAGTACAGTACCTACCCCATAAGGTTATTGTGGAGACTAAATGAGATAATATATGTGAAACAGTACAGTGTCTGGCACATGGTAGTATTTATCTGCTGGTTTCTGTTTTATTCTATGATTATATAGAATGTAAATTAGTAAAGCCACTAATTTATACAGAAGTTATTCTCAGTGAGTTAAAATTTAGTTTATAGATTTTCTTAGATAAGTGTAGTACTTTTATGTGTATAGGAAATCCAAGTCGACAGATTTGCACTTTGTGAAGTTACATGAAGACCAGGATTGATATATAGATAATAATGTAATTAAAATCTTTTTTTAGTTCTTCCAAAGTGCTTATCTAATCTTAAATAGCAGTTTTGTTTCTTCTAGTGACAGCTACTCATTTACATAGAAAATACTTATTTTCTTAAAAATACAGTTCAAACTTATCATACAGAGATAAATTTTTACCTTAAATTAATTTTTTCCCTCTTCTATAGTTGATTTGTTTCACAAATATTTATTGAACTGCTACATTACACTAGGGACTAGGAACACAGTGTTAACAAAACAGACACAGTCCCTGCCCTCACAAAATTCAAATAGAGGGGCATTAAATAGTGCCACGGATACCTGTACAATTGAGTAATAGTGAGTGCTTTGCAGGTACAGTGTAATGGGGACAGTATGGACTTGGGATCAGAGCAGTTATTTAAGCAAGGATATGGAGGATGATTGGTTGAGATTCTAAATAGCAGAAACTGAACGTAAGAAAGATCTAGCTGGGCACAGTGTGGCTCACACCTGTAATCCCAACACTTTGGAAGGCGGTGGCAAGAGGATTGCCTGAGCCCAGGCGTTCAAGATCAGTCTCGCAACTTGGCGAGACCTCATCTCTACAGTAAATCAAAAAAATCAGCCAGATGTGGTGGTGTGTATCTGTGGTTCCAGCTACTTGGAAGGCTGAGGCAGAAGGACCACCTGAGCATAGCAGGTCAAGGTGGCCATGAGCGTGACACAGCACTCCAACCTGGGTGACAGAGTCAGACTCTGACTCAAAAAAAAAAAAAAGCCTTAGTTATCTTTGAAAGATAAAAAAAAATCCGCAAAACTATAATTTAGCATGTGAGGAAGAGATAAAGAGAAATTGGGCAGGAGAATAGATAGAGATAGGCTGTTCTAGATGTTGACTGTGTAACAAGATGTACTGTGATTTACATTGAAGAAGTTGGGGGGTTTTTGTTTTTGTTTTTTTTAGTTGGGGGTCTCTGTTGCCCAGGCTGGAGTGCAATCATGGCTCACTACAGCCTCAAACTCCTGGGCTGAAGTGATCCTCCCATCTCAGCCTCTCGAGTAGCTGGGACTATGTGTGTGTACCACCATCCCTGGCTAATTTTTTAAATTTTCTGTAAAGACTAGATCTCACTATGTTGTCCAGGCTGGTTTCAAACTCTTGGGCTCAAGCGATCCTCCTGCCCTGGCCTCCCAAAGTGCTCAGATTACAGGTATGAACCACTGTGCCTGGCCTGGATTTTTTGTTTGTTTTTTTGAGTTGGAGTCTCACTCTGTTGCCCAAGCTGAAGTGTAGTGGCATGCTTATGGCCACCGCAGCCTCGCCCTGCTGGGCTCAGGTGATCCTTCTGCCTCAGCCTTCCAAGGAGCTGGAACCATAGGCATGTGTCACCATGCCCGGCTGATTTTTTGATTTACTGTAGAGAGGAGGTCTTGCCATGTTGCTCAGGCTGGTCTTGAACCCCTGAGCTCAGATAATCCTCTCACCTCCGCCTCCCAAAGTGCTGGGATTACAGACGTGAGCCACCGCACCTGGCTTTTTTTTGTTTGTTTGTTTTAAGCCTACAGATTTTCTTGTTTCCCCTCACTATGCCTGGTAAGGAAAACAGGCTTTTATTAACTTCTTATCTGTACTTTTTTGGTGTTCTAGTGATATGTTTAATAATAGTCAACACTGTTTTCCTGAAACTATGACTAGTTTTATTGATCTCTGATTCAGAATGTATTTCTTTCTCTCTAGCCCTATTCCTTTTATATTTTATCATGCCATGTTCTTAAAGTACGTTTTGGTTTGCTTATTCAGTTTAGCTCAAGAATTAAGATAACAGAATTTTCTACATTTGTGGTGTTACATGTTACTGAAATGTCTAACAAGTTTTCTGTCAATGATTAGAAGATGGGTATAAATAAGATTTAAGAGACATTAAAGCTTAAGTAAATGCTTTCTTTTTAAGGCAGATGAGAAATTATTTAATCGTAGTTCATTGATATCAGATAAATTTTTATATATTCTTTTACAAACGTCATCAATTTCTGAGATTGTACTTAATATGTAGGGGTCCTTGGAAATGTATGGCTGTTAAGAGATGGATAATTATATTTATTAAAGAATAGGACTAGGAAAAGACAAAGATGTTATCTATATCCATATTCTTGTGAAAAAAAGATGGTCAGTCATAATATTTACTGAGGTTCTCACCCAGATTAAGTATTCTGTATAGACACTTATATTCTGCCCTCCCCCTTGAAACTATATAAATGATGAAAACTTATTGAACAGAATTTTAACACCTCACTTGTCCAGATTCAGGACATTCTCTGTTCCCAGGAACACTGTAAAGAGCTAAGAGTTAAGTGAGTTTCTGAATTGCTGAGTATTAGTTGTAACAGCATATTTATGATACACACTGCAAGGCTTACTAAAGTGGCTGTGCTGTTTACTATGTGACTTACTTGGGATACGATACTTAGCCTGTTTCCTTGTTTGTAAAATGAGGAAGGAATTAAATTGTTTGTGTGTATATGCTTTGTAATTTCTAAAGCACTGTACAGATAAAAGGGTTTTATGTGTAGATGTTTCCTGTTTACAAGAATAAGGAGCAGCTGCCGAGAGCATTGACTCAGTGTACATTTGTCTTAGCTGTCTGACATCTCAAATTGGGGCAAATAAAATGGTGGTAAATTTGAAAAAAAAAAACAAGATTAGTAGTAGAGGACACACTAATAATATGTATTTAGTGTCTCCCTTCTGTCTGATACTCTCCTAGGTACTAACAGAATAAAACATGCCATTTACAGGTTGAGAAGCTGGTACTCAGAAGTATTATGTGACTTTCCAAGATTTCCTACTTGTAAGATGCTAGGCAAAGACAAAAATTCATGTTTCTTCCACATTTAAACCTAATATTTTTTGTGCCAAATTCTGCTATGAATTTTGAACAGCAAAAGTTTCAGGATAAAACTCCCTTACGTAACATACCTCATGCTCCAGCATTGCTTCATAGATGAGCACCCAGTAGTAGCATATAGTTATATTTTGAACTTTAAAGACTTGTAAATTATTTTTTTATTTAAAAATGTACATTAATGTAGTTTTCATCCTCATTTTACCATTTAGCATTTTACGGTGTTCGCGGGGAAGGGCCTTGACGTGGCAACACCGCTTCTTAACTAACGCTTCCCCTCTCACACCTACTAACCCTTCACCTCCTGAGTCCACTGTTACTCCCTTCACTTTCAGTAGGCTGCCATTATGCTTTCCTTCCCCATTATCAGTGCTGCTGCTGCTGCTTTTCCATGTTTAGTCTTATTTGAGGGCTGCTTAGTCATCCCAGCTGTGCTAGTTTCTCCATAGCCTTTGAATTCTGTGTTTGATACCTTTGAACAGGGCATCTAACAGCTCCCTTGCTGTACTTCAGCACTCATAGTGTGATCCTCACAAAGGAAAAAAAAACAAAAAATTGAGCTCAGGTGAAAATAATTCTTTTTTGACCCTAGTGATTGAGTTACGATATAGTCCTATCATTGATCTATATTGTATGTATTTGTTATGTATAACCAAACACTTGATTGGGTACAGGTATCCTTAGGACAGTACTTCCTTAAAATCATGTTTTTGGTAAATTAAAACCTTTGGCGTTAACCACCAGAATGCCATACTGTCAGAATTTAATAGTGTTGTTAAAATACCTTCTTTTTTTTTTTTTTTTAAACAAATTTCCTGTCGGGCAGAGGATAGTATGTCATTTCAAATACATGAATTTCTTTGCCAAAAGATTACTTTGACATTTTCACAGTAAGACTCCTTCAAGGGGTGAGAAAAATTTTTGATACACATTATTTGGATATAAGGGATTGGAGAGGTAGGTTGGGGCTAAAATTTCCTAATTCACCCTTTTACATGTTTTTTATTGAAGCATATTTACCATATTTGTTGAAATTCACCTATCCTGTTGATTTTTTTTTTAATGCTTAATACTACTTTTTGTTATCCATTTGTTGTTGGATTTGGAAATAATGAAGATGAATTCCAGGCTTTTTTAGAAGTCAAGAAATTATTTTCAACTTTGTCACTACTAATAGCAAAGAGATCTTTTTCTTTTTCTGCAGTGGTAAGGATGAGAATGATGAAGTTGCTGCTTTAGCTTAGACATGTGAGTCAATGTTTTAAAGCCCAGTATTATGCAATATTTCTTTAACTATGGTATCAATTTCTATCTTAAATCCATTGCAGTTTTTTGTCCTAAGCGGCTTTCAGCTTCATCACGTTTTTATTAAGGTAGGAATTATATATAGTTCAGTGCTTCAATGTCACATGAGAATAAAGCACAGACTTCAAAGTTTTTTTGTTTTTTTTTTAACCATGTAGCAAAGAATAATA
Organism: Tarsius wallacei; assembly: GCA_963574415.1. Classification (NCBI taxonomy): domain Eukaryota; kingdom Metazoa; phylum Chordata; class Mammalia; order Primates; family Tarsiidae; genus Tarsius; species Tarsius wallacei. The sequence goes on along the minus strand of CAUYQG010169067.1, from coordinate 12,114 downwards.
TGAAAGATAATTTTTATGTTTTAGAAAAAAGTAATATGGAGTCTTTTCCATCCTGGCTTTATGCTTTACCATTTCATTGTTTTATGTTGACACATACTCATGCTGATACTGCATTCACATTGCTTGCAGTTGTAACCTCAACTTTAGAAGGAATGGTGGAAGGGAAAAGCATCATCTTAAGGAAGGACAGTGTGATTTTCAGACTTTACCTATAGCAGTATTTTTAACCATGTTTGAGGAAAAGTCAAACATAGAAACTACTTATAAGTATTTTTGAAGTGTTAACCTTGACTCCTTCGACCATCTTTAACTTGAACAGTGACATTCCAGATTGTTCTTGTTTTCAGAGTACATCCAAGCCATAATGATGATGGAGGAATCTGTTCAGCATGTTGTCATGACAGCCATTCAAGAGGTATGTTGGAGCTTTGTGCTTACAGCCTGTGAAAATGGAAAAAAAATTGAACCCGAGTATAAATAACAGAAGTAGGAACATTTGTTTATGTATTTATTTAGTTAGTTAGTTTTTGAGTTGTAAGGTACATGTGAGGATTTACTGCATAAGTAAATTGCACACAGATGAGGTTTGGGCTTTAGCAAGTCCTCTCACCCCCAGTAATGGACCTGGTACCCAGTGTGTGGTTGTGTGCTCCTTATCCCTTCTTCTTTCCTCCCTCCTTTAGCAAATGTCCAGCATCTGTTGTTCCCATCTTTACACTCACATGACCTGTGATCAGGGCCCATTTATAAGTGAGAGAGTACAATATTCATTTTTTTCTGTGATAGTTTACTTTGAGTGATGGTCTCCAACTGCATCCATGTTGCTTCAAAGGACATGATTTTGTTCTTTATGGCTGCATAATATTCTATCATGTATATGTACCACATTTTCTTTATCCAGTCCACTTTTGATAAGCCTTTGGGTTGGTTCCATGTTTTTGTTATTGTGAATAGTGCTGCAATGAATATATGTGTACAGGTATCTTTTTGGTAGAGTGATTTATGTTCCTTTGGGTATATTCCCAGAAGTGGGATTGCTGGATTGTATGACAGCTCAATTTTTAGTTTTGAGAAAACTCCACACTGCTTTACACAAAGGTTGAACTAGCTTGCATTCCCACCAACACCAAGTGTTCCCTTCTCTCTGCAGCCTCGCCAACGTCTGTTTTTTTTTTTTTGGCTTTTTAATGATAGCCATCCTTACTAGTGGTAGGTGGTATCTCACTGTAGTTTTGATTTGCATTTCTCTGATGATTTGTGAGGCTGAGCATTTTTTTCATATGTTTGTTGGCTGCTTATATGTCTTCCTATGAGAAGTGTGTGTTTATGTTCTTTGCCCACTTGTTAATGGGGTTGTTTTTTTTCATATCAATTTGAGTTCCTGAATGTTTAGGCCTTGTTCAGATGCATAGCTTCAAATATTTTTTTTTCCATTCCATGGGTTGTCTCTTTACTCTCTTAATGGTTCCTTTTGCTATGCAAAAACTTTTTAGTTTGATAAGGTCCCACCTGTCCATCTTAGCTTTTGCTGCATCTGTTTTTGATGTCTTGGCCTTGAATTGTCTACTGTGATATTCAGTAGAAGGTTCCCCAAGTTTTCTTCTAAGATTCTTATAGTTTGAGGTTTTAAATTTAAGTCCTTTATTAATTTTGAGTTAATTTTTGTATATGGTGATGAGGTAGGGGTTCTGCTTCATTTTTATGCATGTGGTTAACCAGTTTTCCCAGCACCATTTGCTAAATATGATTTCCTTTCCTTAAAGTTTATTTTCTTCAGCTTTGTCGAAGATGAGTTGATTGAAGGTTTATTTCCAGATTCTCTGTCTTGTTCCGTTGGTCTTTGTCTATTTTAGTACTGATACCATGCTGTCTTGGTTACTGCAGCCTTGTAGTAATGTTTGAAGTTTGGAAGTGGTATGCCTCCAGCTTTGTTCTTTTGTTGAGGATTGTTTTAGCTATTTGGGCTCTTTTTTACTTCCATATGAATTTTGGTATTATCATTTCTAGGTTTGTGAAAAATGATGCTGGCAATTTAATAGGAATTGTGTTAAATCTGTAGGTTGCCTTGGATAAAATGAACATCTTGATGATCTTGATTCTTCCAATCCATGAGCATGGAATGTTTTTCCATTTGTATCATTCTTGATTTCTTTGAACAGTGTTTTGTAGTTCTCATTGTAAAGGTCTTTCTTTCACTTCTTTGATTAGGTGGGTACCAAGTTTTTTTGTTTTTCTTGTGGCTATTATGAATGAGATTGTGCTTTTTATTTGGTTGTCAGCCTGATTCTTGTTGATATGTCTAGGAATGCAACTGTTTTTGCACATTGATTTTTGTATCCTGAAACTTTACTAAAGTTGTTTGTCAGTGCAAGGAGCTTTTGACAGACTCTGGTTTTCCAGGTATAGAATCATATCATCTGCAAAGAGGGATAACTTAACTCTTTTCCTATTTGGATGCCCCTGATTTTTTCTCCTGCCTTATTGCTCTGGCTAGGACTTCCTAAGTTGAATAGGAGGAATGAGAGTGGGCATCCTTATCTAGTTTCAGTTCTTAGAGGGAATGCTTCCAGTTTCTGCCCATTAACTATAATGCTGGCTGCAGGTTTGTCATAGCTGGCTCTTATTATTTTGAGGAATGTTCTTTCCATGCCTAGATGTTCAAGGGTTTTTATCAAGAAGGGACACTAATGAAATAACATATGGTTCTTGGTTTAACACCTTTTATGTAATAGATTACGTTTATTGATTTATGTATGTGAAACCGGCTATTCATCCCAGGAATAAAACCCACCTGGTCATAATGGATGATCCTTGAAATGTGTTACTGGAGACAATTTGACAGAATCTTGTTGAGATTTTTTTTGTATCTGTGTTCATTAGGGAAATTGGCCTGTAGTTTTCATTCCTTGTAGGGTCTTTGCCATTTTGGGGTATCAGGATGATATTGGTTTCATAGGATGAGCTAGGGAGAATTTCTTTCTTCTCAATTGTCTGGAATACTTTCAATAGAATTAGTATCAGCTCTTCCTTGTTTGTCTTGTAGAATTCAACAGGCCCAAAGCTTTTTTGTGGTGGGAAAGTTTCTTATAATTGAGTCAATTTCTTGTATTATTATTGGTCTGTTCAGGGTTTCCATTTCTTCCTGCCTCAATCTTGGGAAGTTATATGATGCCAGGAATTCCTCCATTTTCTCTAGATTTTGTAGTGTATTTGCATACAGATGTTCATAGTAGTCTCTGGTAATCTTTTGAATTTCTTCAGGATCAGTTGCGACAATGCCTTTTTTGTTTCTAATTGTGTTTATTCAGACTTTCTCTTTTTTTTTTTTTTTTTTGGTCATTCTGGCCATGGGTCTGTTAATCTTACTTATTCTTTCAAATAACTAGCTCTTTGTCTCTTTGATCCTCTCTGTAGTTTTTTTTGACTGAATAATCCTTCAGCTGTGACTTTATTTTAATAATTTTAGAGTTTCTGCTAAGTCCAGGATTGGATTGCCCTTGACTTTCCAGCTCCCTTAGGTATAACATTAGGCTGTTTACTTGAGATCCCTCTATTTTCTTGATATGTGTATGCAGTGTTGTAAACTTCCCTCTCAGCACTAGTTTCATGATATCCCAAAGATTTTGATATGTTGTGTGTCTTTCTTAAAATTTATTTCCTGGAATCTTTTCATTTCTGCCTTGATTTCTGTGTTAACCCAAAATCATTTAGAAGCATGTTTAATTTTCATTTATTTGTATGTTTAGGGTGTTCCTGTTGGTGGTGATACTTATTTTTATTCCACTGTAGTCTAAGATGCTTGATATGATTTCAACCTTTTGAAATTTGTTAATGTTTGATTTATGCCTGAGAATGTGGACAATCTTGGCATATATTCCATGTGCTGATGAAAAGAATGTGTATTCTGTGGTTGTTGAGTGAAGTGTTCTGTAGATGCCAATTAGGTATAATTGGTTGAGTGTTGAGTTAAGATTCAGGTTTCATTGGTAGTTTTTTACTTCAATGGTCTGTCTAAGGTTTTTAGTGAGATATTAAAGTCTCTGACTATAATTGTATGGCTATGCATGTCCTCTCTTAGTTTAATTAGTAATTGTTTTATAAATCTGGGTACTCCTATGTTTTTTGTCTATTTATTCAAGATGGATATTTCTTGCTGTTGGATCGAGCCTTTTATCACTATGTAGTTTCCTTTGGTGTCCTTTTTAACTTTTATTGGTTTAAAGTCTGTTCTGTCTTTATTAGGATAGCTATTCCTGCCCTTTTTTGTTTTTCATTTGCTTGGAAGATTTTTCTCTAACCCTCTATCTTAAGCCTCTGGATGTCATTTGTAGTGAAATGGGTTTCTGAAGGCAGCACAAAGTTGGATCATGTTTCTTTATCCAATTTACTACTCTATGCGTTTTGAGTGGTATATTCAGTCCATTCACGTTTAAGTTAATTATTGATATGTTGGGTTTTATTCCTGACATATTACTACTAAAAGTTTGCTTCACTTTTAGGTTCTTGGTTGATCTGTATGGTCTGTTAACTCTGTGCTTGCCTGTGCTTTAGCAATGGGTGGAACTGTTCTTTCGTTTCTGTGCTTAGAACTCTATTAAGCAACTTCTGAAGGGCTGGTCTGAAGGTGGCATATTCTCTTAGGGGTTGGAGGTCTGGGAAGGATTTTAATTCTCTTTTATTGATGAAGCTTAGCTCGGCGGGGTAGGAAATTCTTGGCTAGAATTGCTTTTCTTTAAGAATAAATGTTAAAGATGGTACCCCTGTCCGTTCTGGCTTGTAGGGCTTCTGCTGAGAAGTCTGCTGCAATTCTGATGAGTATTCCTCAGTAGGTGGTCTGTACCTTCTCACCAGTTACCTTTATGGTTTGGGGGGGGGTGTTTCATGCTTACCTTGTGGAGATCGAATATTATGAATCTAGGGGATGGTCTTCTTATGTACCACCTTGCAGAGGTTTTCCGGATCTCTTGTGTCTGCATGGTTGCCTCTCTGATGAGATAGGAGAAATTTTCTTGGATGACCTCTGGGAAGACTTGTTTCATGGTGTTCTCAGTTTTTCCTTCTCTCTCAGAGATGCCAGTCAACCATAGATTTGGCCTTTTTATATAACCCCAAACCTCTAGTAGGCTTTGTTTATGCTTCTTGAGGCTTTCTCCTTGTTTTTGTTGGACTGAGTTAGTTCAGTAGTTTGATCCTTAAGCTCTGAGATGTTTTCCTCTGCCTGGTCGATTCTACTGCTTAGGCTGTCATTGTGCTATGAAATTCCAGAAAAGTATTCTTCATTTCCTGGAGTTCAGATTGGACCTTTCCAATATTGGCCAACTCAGCTTTTATTTCTTCCACTTTTGTTGTCTGGGTGGTCTGTGTGTCCATCTTCTCATGGCTTTCCTTGGCAGTTTCTGCCGCCCATAGACTGAATTCTGTATTTGTGTGTTTTACGGGGTTCCCGTTGGTGGTGATACTTATTTTTACTCTTTTGTAGTCTAAGAAGATGCTTGATATGATTTCAACCTTTTGAACTTTGTTCATGCTTGACTTATGCCTGAGAATATGGTTGATCTTGGAGTATGTTCCATGTGCTGATAAACAGAATGTGTATTCCATGGTTGTTGGGTGAAGTGTTCTATAGGTATCTATTAGGTACAGTTGGTTTAGTGTTGAGTTAAGATTCCAGATTTCATTGGTACTTTTTTACCTCAATGGTCTGTCTAAGACTTTTAGTGGGATATTAAGCCCCTGACTATAATTGTATGCCTATATATGTCCTCTTTTAGTTTAATTAGTATAAGTAGTCTGTCATTAGGGACAGATTGTTCTAGATGGGATCCATTGCTTGGGATCTGGGAGGTCCTTTTGTGGGTCCTTTCATTAAGCCTTGAGGATTGCCAGTGTTTTTTCACTGGTTCTTTCTCATATGTGAGGACAGACTTTTCTCTTTTTATTTGTTTTGTTATATTGTGTTGTGTTCTGGTTGCATATGGTTGCTACTGTTGGAGTGGCAACAATAAAACCCTTCTGTGGGATTTTCTGAAAAATTTTTTTATTCCGCAGGGTGCTCCTCTGTTAGATTGCACTCTTCCTTCCCCTGGGATTGGTAGTCCATGAGAGCCCAACCACTGTGGGTCCTGCTACTAGAAGTAGTTGTTTTATGAAGAGATTCTTCTACTCATTTTTAAAGAATTTTTTTCTTTACGTTTATGATATTACGTTATTTTTTATAAATCATATACTTTTAGATTTCTCATTTTTGTTTAAATCTTAAGCATTTATTTTGTAAGTATAGATATAACTATTCTTGGTTTTTTAAAGTGCTCTTAATGAAGTAGGAATAGTAGTAGACATTCATTTCTAAGGCTATTGATAAATAATATCTGTCTTTAACCAGCTATCTTCTTCATGCTTAATGCTGGTGTCCTGTTTGGCAGAAATGGGTCTTCAACTCCAACCATACCCAAAGCAGTTTTTAGATGAATGTTTATTTTAAATGGGAAATATAAAACTATAAAATTAAAAATAAAATAGAAACTAATAGCTGGTTGATTTCAGGATGTGAGAGTTTTTTAATCATAAAAACACTGGAAGAAACCCTTAAGAGAAATACAAAACTGTGTATAGGACATGAATATGCAACTAATATAGAAAAAATACGAATGTGAAAAATGCCAAATTAAATGCAAATTAAGATGAAGTTGTGTTTTTAAAAAATATTTTTGTAATAACTTCTGACATCAACTATTCAGTGTTGGGCCAAGCCTCACAAATTAAGGGCATCATCCTCTACAAGACTGCTCTCACTTCAGAGACGGCCTTAAATTCAGGAATCTCGGCCCATCCTCACATCTTACTGTCTACAAATTCAGGGATTCCCACTGTCCCCTCAAGTTCTATAACTTGCTAGAATGACTCACAGAACTCAGAAATGATAAGATTTGTTATAGCAAATAGATACAAAGCAAGTTAAATGAGTTCCTAAATTGTTTTGTTTAGCCAAAAAAATGCAGAGTGAGGTCTGGGAGGGTCCCAATGCAGTTTCTGTTGTTTCCACTCCATGGAATCAGGGCTAGTTAGCCTCTGAGCACATCAGTGTGACAATATAGTGTTGCCAATTAGGGAAGCTCTCTTCAACTTTTATGCTCAGAGGCTTTATTGGGGTTTCATTACATAGGTATGATTATTTGATTGAATGATTGGCCATGATATTGAAATCAATTTCCAACACCCCGGTCCCCCAGAGGTCAGGCTGATATCTAGTGGCTAGAAGCCCTAAACCTTTAGTTACGTGGTATGTCTGGCCTGGCCAGTCCCCACCTGGAGTCATCTCTTTAGTTTAAACTCTCTAGGGGCCCACCATGAATAACAAAGACATTCCTATCACTAGGGAAATTCTAGAGATTTGGAGACCACCTCCCAGGACCTGGGGACAAAAGCCAGTCAAACTTTTTACTACACAGAACCTTTCAAATAGCAAAGCTTAGCTGGTTGTGGTGCTGTGGGCCTATAATCCCAGCTGCTGGGGAGGCTGAGGCAGGGGATCACTTGAGCCTGGGAATTTGAGTACAGCCTGGGAAACATAGTAAGACCCTGTCTCTAAAAACTAAAATCAAAAGCAAAGCATTTTAAACATTGATCTATTTGTAATCAGCACTGCTGGTAGGAATATATCTCTTTAAAATGTTATGCCCTTTTATATCATATAAGTTCAGATTTGGTTGGTTAAAATACCAAAATGATGTTTACCCAAGTAGGATATGTTTAATTTGCTCTTAAGTGGTCCTAGGTTAGTTGGAGACTCTAGTCAGCAGGCACCCTAACTTATTGCTGTGCTATTCTCAATACAAGAGTGCCACCTAGTGATCCAGCCATGACTTCTCATGCCCCAGGTGTCACATTCACATTTCCAGCCAGCTGGAAGAATTGGAGGAAGGGTTGACTATCCACTTCCTGTGAATAAAGTTGCAAGAATTCTCACTCCCATTAACCAGCTATTACTCAAATAACCAGAAGGGGGAGCCTGGTTAATATGGTTCTTATTCGTGGACACAGCCAAAATTTGTGGTCTGTTACTAAACAAGAACAGGGGGAAAAGAGTAGGAGGACCACTAATGGTTCTGCCTCACTGTAGTTGGTCTTTTAATTCTGCTTTTAGGAATTTATCTTAAAGACATGTGAAATACAAAGATACATAATAATAGTAGTAATGAGCATTTATCCAGCATCTGTTATGTGCTAGATAGTGCTGTTACTAAGCAATTCACATCTGTTATCTCATTTACAATTCTAATTAATGCTACTGAATTTACACTTAAAAATGGTTAAAATGGCAATTTTGTTATATACGCTTTACCACAATAAAAAAAAATGAAAAAATTCACTGCAATCCTGTGAGGTATATATTGTTACTGTCTCCATTTTATACAAGGAAACTGAGGCATAGAGTTTGTGTCACTTGCTGAAGTTGACATGAAGCAGTGGCAGAGTCGGAGCTCAGATCTAAACAATCTGAATCCAGAACCCATACCTATAACCATTGTGCTGTATCACCTTAAGATAGTTTGTGTCAGTATTATTTTATAGTACTGAAATGTTAAAAATAACCTAACTACCCAGCAATAGGGGAATGGATAAATGTATTATTGTATAACAACATATTGGCATATTATAGGTATTAAAGCATGTGTTTGAAAATATTTAATAACACAAAGGAACGCTTTTATACAAGGTTATAAAAAAGTAGGATACAAAGCACATGAACAGTATCATCCCATTTCTGGGAAAGGTAAAAATTAAGATGAGTGAAAACAAAGAAGCTTGCCATAATGTTAACTTTCTCCACCAGTTGAATGTTCTTTACTCTTTTCTATAATAACGGGTGTTGTATCTATAACCAGGAATTTTTTGTGTCTTTTTTGAGATAGGGTCTCACTCTGTTGCCCAGGCATGATTATAGCTTACCACAGCTACCATCTCCTGGGCTTAGGTGATCCTTCCACCTCAGCCTCTCAAGTAGCTGGGACTATAGTCATTTGCCACCTCGCTCAGCTAATTATTTTATTGTTTTTTAATTTCCTTGAAAAGATGAGGTCTTTGCCACCTCACCCAGCTAATTATTTTATTGTTTTTTAATTTCCTTGAAAAGATGAGGTCTCGCTATGTTGCCTCGGCTGGTCTTAAACTCCTGGACTCAAGCAATCTTCTTGTCTCCACCTCTCAAAGTGCCAGGATTACTGGTGTGAGCCACCATGCCTGGTCAGAAATGTTTTAAATTAAAATCTGTGACCAAGTGATTTTTATTATGTTACTCTATCCCAAGGAATTATTTAAAAAATCAGACCAAGATTAGGTGCAATAATGTTTATGAGATTATTTTATATTAACAACAATGTGAAAACAATGTATATTCATTGGTAAACTAATGTTTAAATTATGGTGCCTCCATCCAATGGAGTATTATGTACCTGATTAAAAAAAATGTGGGGATAAAAGGGTATCTTAGGACAGACGGAAAAATTTTAAATGTCACATGAACAGAACAAGATTTAAAATTTTATGTACAATAAAATCCCAGTTAGGTTTGTAACAGATTATATGTCCATTGTGTACATACTCATTTTGTTCATTTAGCAAATACTTATTGAGTACCCACTATGCACCAGGCACTGTTGTAGGCACCAGAGACAACTATGAAAGAGACAGATGTAGTCTCTTGCCTCATAAAGCCTAAATCTCACAGTGGAAATGATTAAATTAGCATTTCAAATATAGTATGAAAAGTACTGCAATAGGAAACAATATAGGGGCACTTGAAGGGAGCATTTAATTCCTCTCCAAGGAATTAGGTAAGGCTTTTCAGAGGAAGCCAGGCCAAGTGCTCGGGATGAGATGCAGGAATGGTGGCACATTGTTCTCAATACTAGGAAGTGAGAGAGAGCAAGAACTGCATAGCATGATGGAGGCATTGAAAGAAGAATGCCTGTAGCCAGTGGCGTGAAGTAGGAAGTACTCAGAAATGATATAAGCGACATAAGATTGTTAGAGCATTAGGAAGTTGTGCTGTGAGTAATAATTTTGGAAATCAACGAGAAAATACATTGAGGAGAATATATCAAGGAGAAAATACATTGAGGTCTGTATTTGAGAAAATTGGTGCAATGGGGAAGAATAGATTGGAGGAAAACAAGCTAGGGAAAAGAGGGGAGACCAATTAAGAGACGTTGGTAATTCTCCAGTGAAGACTGGTGGAGCCTGAACTAGGTTAAGGCATTTGGGATAGAGAGAAGTGGATAGATTTGAAAATCAGTAGGGTTGGCAACTGGACCTGGGGAAGGCAAGGGGACAGCTGTGTAAATTATGGAATTGGAGAAGAACTCTTGTTAGATAGTAGTCTTTTTTATTGTTAAGGCATATTCTGTTTATGTTTTTATTCAGGTACTACTGACTGATTTTTTAAATTGTAGTTTATTACACGTAACATAAAATTTACCATTCAAGACATTTTAGTGTATTACAATGTTGTGCAGACATTACCACTATTTATTTCAGAACTTTTTCATCACTGCAAAAGGAAACTCTACCCACTAAGCAGTCACTCCACATTTCTTCTTTCCTCGGGACCCAGGCAACCAATAATCTGCATTCTGTCTCTGTGGGTGTGCCTATTTGGAATATTTTATGTAAATGGAATCATATAATATGTGGCCTTTTGTGTTTGGTTTCTTTCATTTAGCATAATGCTTTCAAGGTTTGTTGTAGCATGTATCATTACTTTGTTTCTTTTTATGGTTGAATAATATTCCATTGCTTATCCATTTATCAGTTGGTGGACATTGCTTATCCAGTAAAAAATTTTTTAAATCCATGAAACTGGTGTCACTATTAATAGACAGTTTCCAATTTCAACTGGGCCACCCATATCAAAATTGCCTGAAAAGTATAGCCAGCAGTCTATTTTTCTTTTTTTTGGAGTTGGAGTCTCACTCTGTTGCCCAGACTGGAGTGCAGTGGCCACTCCCGGCCACCGCAGCCTCGACCTGCTGGGCTCCGGCGGTGCCCATTGCTTATCCATTTATCAGTTGGTGGACATTTAGGTTATTTCCACCTGTTGGCTGTTAGCAATAATGCTGCTATGAACATGAGTGCATATTTTTTTAACATCTGTTTTCACATCTTTTGGATATATATCCAGAATTGGAATTGCTGGGTCATATGATAATTCTACATTTAACTGAGGAAGCACCAACCTGTTTTCCATGGCAGCTGCACCATTTTACATTCTCACCAGCAGTGCACTAGTGTTCTGATTTCTCCATATTCTCACATCTTTTTGATAAGCACCATCCTAGTGGGTATGAAGTAGTATCTCACTGTAGTTTTGATTTAATGACTAATGATGTGGAGCATCTTTTTATGTGCTTATTGGCCATTCTTATCTTTTGAGAAATGTTTATTCAAGTAAATGGTGGTCTTTTAACTATTTACATGCTAATAGAAAGAAGCCACGAGAAAGAGATAGTGGTTGAGATATGAGAGGATTGATAATAAATGGAACAGGGTCTTTGAGAAGCTAGAAGAGATAAAGTTGAGAGCCCATGTATGGTATTACCCTTGACCGAGAACAGAAATGTGTAGTTCTTGTATTATAACAGGAATGAAGAAGGAGTGAGCCTGCCTGTCATTAGTGTTGTAAATTAGGATATAGGGAACTGGGGAAATCTGATCTGGAGGCAGGATTGTCTAGTGGAGGCGGGGGGAAGTTAGTGGGGTTTGAGAAGTAGGAAAGGTTTAGAAAGAAAAATAGACCACTGGGCTCGGTGGCTCAGCCTGTAATCCCGCCTCTTGGGAGGCTGAGGTGAGTGGATTGCCTGAGCCCGAGGGTTCGAGACCCCCCTGGGCAACTTGGTGAGACCTCATCTTACAATAAAATCAAAAAATTAGCCGGATGTGGTAGCGCACACCTGTAGTTCCAGCTGCTTGGAAGGCTGAGGCGGAAGGATCGCCGGAGCCCAGCAGGTCGAGGCTGCGGTGGCCGGGAGTGGCCACTGCACTCCAGTCTGGGCGACAGAGTGAGACTCCAACTCCAAAGAAAAGAAAAATAGACTGCTGGCTATACTTTTCAGGCAA